>CM077789.1:1198626-1220052 GCA_039737535.1 Lagodon rhomboides | reverse complement strand
TTGATTACATGCAAATACCTGCAGCAGAGTAAAAGGCCACATTAGATCATTAGAAATGAAACACCTTGCAAAATTAAATTATTTTGGTATATTTTGTGAGCTGAAAGTATGTTAAAAATGTTTTTTCAATGTTTTCAAGGAGCTAGTAGCTCACCCTCCTTGCCCAGTTCAACCATGCAGTTCCAACTTACACTAACTATAGACCATATTACACCTTGGTCAACAATTTTTCTTTTTTTTGTAAAATAAAAAGTAAAACAAAAAAGAAGTTCACATATTTCAGCAACATTTCTATAGGTATTTCACCAAAAGCAAGGAAAGTTCTTTCATTCTAAGATTAATTAATTTCAACTTGACAAGTACTACTTTTATCAGATTTATTCTAAACAAAAATATCTTGTAACTATATAGTAACTTAAGCTGCTACATTAAGGCACTGTTGAGAATAAAATAAAATGCTGCAACAGTAACGAATATAGTGTAAAGGGGGATGTAATTGTCCTGTTAAAACCGACTTTGGATATTTCTTATCACTGTCTTTCGGTCCTTCAATCAATGTCTTAGATTTAATAGGTTATTAGTTGAGATGTACAATAAATAGAGTTAGTCAAATAAGCAGTGACTGCATCTTTAACAAAGGCAATGGTTCTATACATTTAAAATTCAGTTTACTGCTATATAATAATCAACATAGATAATGATAATACTTGTACTTGGTGTAAAATCTTTGTGAAAATAACTGAGTTGAACTGTTGTCATATTTCGACTTCTCAGGAATAAACACACACTAACTAAAAAGTGATTGCTTGACTGTTTTTAATACTTTTTCAGAACAAATCAAAAATAAAATTTGTTTCTGCTTTTGGATTAATCATGTCCCACTGTGCCTTATTTACTTATAGTATACATTACATTTTTTACTTTGTTGTTACCTGGTTAACTGTTGGATAGTCAGCCGTTTTGTGGCCAGCATCTGCTGTGCTAGACCCCTTACCCACTAGGTTGACCCTAGGGGACCCACTTCAACCAGTCAACCTTCAGCTTGCTTTGTTAATGTTAGCCAATGCTATGTCAGCATTGGAGCTTAGGCAGAATGTTAAACTCAAGGCACAATAGCCTTCAATTCTTACGTTAAGGTCACTCCAAAATGGCATTTTTCCCATCTGTAATGGTTGGCAAAGAGAAAGGTTTAAAAGAAAGGGGCAGTTGCAATTCTAATGCCAGGGACACTGCCTGCATGAGTAGCACATGTACATTGGTCAATGCTCATATTGATATCATATCAGATATATTATACCCATTGCTACCATATATATCTGTATATCAGTACATCATCTATATCCTCCTGAGACCCAGGAAAAAAAAGTTTTAAATTTTTTTATTTACATTAATTAACTGTTGGGGTGGTAAAAAATATATTGCATAGAAAAAAAAGATTTAAACTTAATTTTATTCAAATTTTACAACATGTCCACTATAGTGAACAACAGGATTTCCTTTTTCTCAAGCGTGAAACATTTAAAGGCTGAGTATGTACATGGAAAGATCCACTGGAATCATCCAGTAAAATACAACACCAAATATAAAACAAATAGCGAAGGTAGATTTATCTTTTTGTAACCATTACACCTGAACCTTTTGTTCTGTATGGTCTGTATGGTTAACAGTGCTTTTCGAGGCTGCTGACCACTCAAAGCAACAGCACTTGCCACATTCACCCATTCACACACACATTCATACACTGATGGCGGGGGCTGACATGCAAGGTGCCAACTGCACATCAGGAGCTATTTTGGGTTCAATATCTTGCAACAAACCAAACCATGTATGTGAGACATATTCTACAGAATATGTCACAGAGATGAAAACTTTTTTTTGTAACTCAAAAACGTGGTATCTGTTTCAAATTAAAGACCTGAAGTGTTTCTCTGGACAGAATGTCATCATTAGTATAAAATATATGTATGTATATGTATGTATGTATGTATGTATGTATGTATGTATGTATGTATGTATGTATGTATGTGTGTAATACACACACACATATATATTTTATATATATAAATATATATATATATATATATATATATATATATATATATATATATATATATATATATATATATATATATATATATATATATATATATATATATATATATATATATATATATATATATATATATATATATATATATATATATATGGTGGTGGATTAAGAGAGAAGAGGTGACAAACAGAGAGAGAGAAGAGAGAGCGATGTACCGGAAGAGAGAAGAGATAAAAAGGGAGAAGGAAGAGAGAGAGGCAGAGTGGAGGAAGAGAGAAGAAGAGACAAAAAAGGAGAGGGCAGAGTGGAGGAGAGAAAACGAGCACATTAAAGACAAGCAGGTACAGTTAAAGAAAGAGTTTGACAGAAAACTTAAGGAACAAATTAGAGAGGTGGAAGAAAAATACCAACAACAGGCCAGAAAGCAAGCTGAGAAAAAAAAAAAACTTTCTGCTAATAATGTTAATTAGCCCACTACTATTCTTAAATGAATAAGCATTTGCTACTAAGCTATAGGCTAATGTGTTTGCATGGGTATATGAAAACATACAATTAATTAAAACAAAAAAAGGTATTTTTTGTTGGCCTTTTAGTGCCTGCTTGTGTATGTTCGGAGTGCACAGCATTTATGTATTGCCTGGCTAATGTGGCTATATAATAAAAATAAAATTCCTTTTGTCTGTTGATACAGATACAAAACCTGCTACTTCTCAGCAGAAGTAAAGGATGAAGTGAAAAGGGTGCTTCTGAACATGCTGGACACAGTGGACACCAGTGCCAGCAAACCCACACCTGATCAGCCTTCTGAGGAACCTGCAGCCAAAAGGGCAAGTCCACTGCTTTCGGTGCATGCTGAGATACTGAAGGAGAGTGCTAGCAATGAGGAAGAGCGACTGCTGGGCAGCCCTTCATCTGTGCAGTTACATCGTTACCTGTCCGAGTTGCCCATCAAGAGATCTGAAGATGAAACTGTAAATGATGTACTGAAATACTGGCACGAAAACAAAACACACTACCCTGCACTTGCCCAAGCCTACCTCTCTGCTCCATGTACAAGCGTCGATAGCGAGCGCTTGTTTAGCTTGGCTAGTAATGTCATAGATGAGAAAAGAAACAGGCTTTCTGGTGAGAAGGCAGAGATGCTTCTGTTTGTGAAGAAGAACCTGCCATTGTCAGTACATATAGTGCACTTTATCTTTTGTTTGTATTAATATTTTAGTTTTATCCTATATTACAGTATATGCTGCACTTTTTATTTTGAAATATTAAAAGAGGTGGTGCAATTTACTTTGAGCACCAGCTTTAATTTTCAAGTACAAAGATTTCATTGCACTTTATTTTTTTAGATGGACTTAAAGTTTTCTTTTGTCTTATAACTGCTGCTTGTGTTGAGGTGTTGTTGAAAGCCTCAAATGGGGGTACTCATACCCCGAGGGGTACCCAGAGGTACTGGAGGGGTAGTCAATAAATTACATTGTACCAGACAACTGCTGGGATGTTTTTGAATGTTGTTGTTTGAATGTAAGTTAGTTATTGACCTGTAAACTGGACTGAATGTTATGGTCAGTGTTGAAAATAAATCTGCTCAGGAGGCACTGTTGAAACTCTCACTCTATTTCTTATTTGTGATGTTTTGTTCTTGAAAAGGGGGGTTATGATAGCATATAGCCTACCACTAGTTGTGGTTTTAATTGCAGTTATATAAGCAAAATGTTGTCTGGGAGAAGGGTACTCAAGCCAAACAAATATGGTGTCTATTATATGATTATAATTATTTCTTAGATAGAAAATCAGTATCGGAAAAAACGGTTTTGGCAGGTCGGACCTCCTTAAAAACCGGAAATCGGTATCGGCCAAGAATTTTGCAATCAGTGCATCTCTAACCTGTACTGTATATTTACTGCCACTAGAAGATCTCTCTACTAAATATTCCATCTGTTCCATCTGCTCCGATGGCTAACAGCTGCCTGCTCTGAGGTCAGCCACTGACTGTCACTCTGCACTCACTCACCACAAACTGAAATCAACTCAAACTTTCAGAGTGAATATTACTATAAAAGCAATTACCTTTGGTTCATAGTTTATCATTAATGCTTGAATATGTTTAACTACACTGTGCACTACAGAATTAAATACACATCTTGGTTTCCCTTTCTATATCAGAGTCATAAACAGTCATAAAGAGATGCGTTTCCATGTGTAAATGTCAGTTGTAACAACACAAAGACATTACCCTATCACGAGAAAGTAGAAAGAAGATTAGTATTTATGTGTTTATGGATGGAAGTTTTGTAAATGTTTGTTGTAAATGCTATCTTTACAACATTACTGACGCAAAAGTAAGGGCAGCATGAATGTCCTTCAAAGGATCAAAGATTGACTGCCAACACACTTTTATTAGCACAATAACTTAAGACAGAACGCTTTAGCTGATTAGATATCAAAACCAACTGTCCCAACAATGTTCAAAATCAATAACTGACTTTGTACTATGACTTTCACATGGCCAGATATTATTTTTGAGTATAATGTGAAGACAACTATAAACTAATTGCTTTTACTTCCATAATTGCACAAAAATCTTGGTGTTCCATTTGACTCAGAGCTCACATTCATCCCTCACATCAGCAAACTGGTCCGGTCCTGTTTCTACCAACTAAGATCCAGTTCAAGAATCAAACACATGCTCTCACCCCCTGACCTGGAAAAAGTCATTCATGCATTCATCATTTCCAGACTGGATTACTGCAACTCCCTTCTCTACGGTATCAATCAGAAATCACTCTCTCGCCTCCAACTGGTACAGAATTCAGCAGCTTTTCAGCCAGATTTTACTGGTCACTTTTAAAGCACTCTTACGTCTGGCTCCGACCTAGCCAGCTCGTAGCCTTAACACAGGAACACACTGGCCCAAACGTTGGACATCTGAAACGTTTGGGGAGACTCGGATGAGTTCAGGGACAAATTTGTTCAGTGTGTTTGAAGCTTTTGGAAGTGTGTGGACGGTATCTGGTCAGATTCAACTTGCAAAGTCTGAGAGTGCTGGCGGTCTGAGGATCAGACGCCATTGGATACTCTGATAGGTTGTGTGCTAGCTGTTCAATGACCATTCTGACTGACAGTGTGCTAGCGAATCAGCGCGGTGTGAGGGAGGGGCGGCGATGATGGTCCGTACTCCGTTCTGTCATTTCCTGTTTTCATGTTATGGATTAATGGCACGAGACTAGTGCCACCCGATGTTAAGGAGACTTATTGCATCTCGCGCAAGAGCCGAACGTACACGCTACTGTGTAGTTGGCAGTAGTCGAGGCGGTACGTTTCAATACAACTTTTGTGCCGAACAGGTCAGACGAGAGGCAACGGAGTGGGCGGATAAAGGCAGCTGGCCGTTGGTTTGAGTCTGGGTGGTGTGTGGGCCCCTTAAGGTCATCAGGCAGGGCCTAAGGACCTTAACCGTTCCAAAGTCGTGGCTAAAAACTAAAGGTGATCGTGCCTTTGCCATCAGGGCCCCTCAGCTTTGGATGCCCTGCCTGAGGAGATAAGGCTCACAGGGTAGGTAACTTCTTTTAAATCACTTCTTACAACCCATTTTTATAGACTTGCCTTTGTGTGATGTCATCCTTTTCCTTTTGCTCCTGCCGTTGGTGTTAATGATATTAATTTCTTTGTTTTGTTAATTTTACCTATTTGATTTATTCCATCTCTTTATTTTACTTTTTTATTAATCTTTATCATTATTTATATTTTTCAGTTATTTGTTTCTAATTGTTTAGCCATATTTGTCCAATTTTTCAATATGATTGTTCTACTTCCTTCTGCTTTGTTTTTAAAAAGTGCTATATAAATAAAGTCTATTAGTATTAGGGTTGTCAAAAGTATCGATACTCAAAAAAGTATCGATACTAAAACGTTGTATCCGGATACGATACTCATTTTCAAAAGTATCGATACCCGCCGACGCCGAGCTGCCGACGCTGCGTCCTTCTCACTTTCTGCCTTCACACACACACAGCAGCAGGCCCCTCCCCCTCACCGTGACATGCACAATAACAACAGAGCATGATGGCCAGTGCTGCTGCAGGAGGTCCAAACCAACCAGATTTGGTTGAAAATGAAAGAGGGAAAAGTGTTGTTTGGAGGTATTTTGCCTTCGAGCCTGACGTGCACGGAAAGCCGAAGGACGCGGATAGGCCTGTGTGCAAACACTGCTACAAGGCGGCGGCGACCAAGTCAAGCAGGCTACTTCAAACTTGGCGAAACATCTTAAGGAGCGACAGCCTGGCCTTTACAGTGAATTTCGACAGGTTAGTGTCTTTCGTTTCAAACTTACCTATTACTGATGTTATCGTGGCCGGTGGCCCGCATTAATGTTGGCCGTGTTATGATTAGCCATTAGCCGCAGCTAGCAATTAAAGGCTAAGGCACGTAGTATGCCCATATTACGTTAATTGACACAGTGTCAGTATACATAAGCATAGAGTTAATAAGTTTACATAAATGTTGGTGACTGAAAAGTGTTATTTTCTCTCTTGAAGACCCAGAATGAAGCAGAGAAAAGTCGACCTGCAACCAAACAGCATCACACACAGCCGACTCTACCATCGGTTTATTTTTTGCACTACCTCAGGCCTGAAACTTTTTAGCATAGTTGCAGTTTCTTTTTGCACAACTGTTTTTTATTATAAATATTTAACCTGTGTTTCTGTTAATTTTTACATGTTGCATTTTTCTTGTTAATAAAAATATTTCTGTTAAATTTGGGGGTCTTTGTTTTTATCCTTGTGGTATCGAAAATGGTATCGAGTATCGAATATTTTCCTGAGTATCGGTATCGAGTTCAAAATTTTAGTATCGTGACAACCCTAATTAGTATTATTTTATTTAAAATTACCATGGCATTCTTGACACACAATGTACATTGTGCAGTATCAGTCTGTCTAAAAATGTAATCCAATGGCATATATCTTTGTTTTGTAAAAAAAGAGTGGAGAAATTGGTTGAGTCTGTGTGTTGCTTTGAGCCCATTCAACAATATAACCCAGCCAGGTTTATATTATGGCCTGATTATTGTGATAATGGCTCAATAGAAATCATAGGTATATATCATTATATACTGTATGTGATATATGTCCAGATCTCGCTTTGTGTGTTTAATTTCAGTTTAGTGAGTAAATCTCAAAAGGCTGTCTGCCACACTGGCAGGTCAATAGTTGTACCAACAGAGTCATGTAATTAAAAAACATCTGCTTTATATGTCCTTTATGGGCATATTGTTTCTCTCCATAGATCTATTAATGCTTCCTTCCTGTGCTGGTCTGTGTCAATAAATATTGAATTATGGAATTATTATTTCAATTTTTAATTTGTTGTAAAAAATAACTTGAATATTGTGTGCCAGGGTCTAGCTACAAGCAGCACACATGGGGACTGGCATGTGTTTTAAAACCTGTATACTCAACTCTACTCAGCTGCCTCTGATATCAGCTTTCATACATCACTGCCCGAAATTCATTCCTGATCCTGTTCCTGCACAGTCAGTTAGTAGACTTATTGCACGTTGGCCTGTGAATATTGCTCCAGTTTGTATACAAGTGTAAGACAAGTTCAAATTCAGTGATGATAATTGATCGGCATATTATTACGAATATATCTTTTGTTCCAATTTTATCTCTTATTTCTGCTTCTATTATTGTTGCACTTAACGATTTCATTCTCTATCAGCTTTATGTTGTTACAGCTTAATAATTCTTGCCATCACAATGGGACTTTGGAGGAGTTGAATATAAAATGACATTGAAGAGATTTCGAATAGACAGGCTTATCAAAATATTTCATCTCTAAGTTTAAAATGTTGACAGCTGAATATGATTTAACGACAATGTACTGCAACTAACTAAGTACATACACATCTTCATTTGTCAACCCAGCCCGGACTTCATTGCACCGTCATAAATGAATGTGTTTGAATCATATAAAGCGACCATATAAAGAGGTGTAGCGCCAGAAAGACTTTCATTTAAAGTGACGGCATCGACTCCTCACTCCTTAACCCAAACATGGCCAGCAAACACTTCAACAGTGGTGAGTCAAGACACTATTATATTCCTGTTCATGTCGTGCTTTGACTTTAAATTCTGTTCATAATGTTTAATCACTTCTGACCTAAAGAAATCTCCTAGCTGTATGTGCAGTAACTAAGAGTGACCAGTTCTGATATTTTATGTACGAATTCCAAAGGTGACCAACAGATGTCTTGGACCTGACTAGATTATTTCTTTTTATTAAAACTTTATTCACATCACACTTGAACAAGCATTTAGTGTCTTGTAGTGTGAAAAGGGTCTCCACAAGTATAACACAGTTCAGACTATATATTTATATATTACACACACACACACACACACACACACACACACACACACACACACACACACACCAGAATTTTTACCAGAATGAAGAATGTGTTATTTTAAAAGTAATCTCCACCAGTTTTCCATGTAGTTCTGTCATATCTACATTTCTGGTTCTGAATGAAAACTGAGTGCCACAGATCTAGTTAAATATAGCTTCAGAGCTGAAAAATACACTTTTTGGGTTATTTTGACTGTAGATTTTTTCTAAGAAAAAATTCATTGCATGTATATAAAAAAAAAATCAAACATGTTCTTTTACCGATTCATTATTTATGATTGTTTTTATTAGCTAATATTTTTATACCTATCACAGATACAGATTTTTGTTCGGTGTTGCCTGTTGGGGTTCCAGCTTGAAATGGTTTGGTTTGTTGCATACAAGATGTCAACCTGGTCTCTGTATGGACAAAATATAAATCTTAATACCATACACATATAATACAATAAACACAGACTAATTCACAATTTCAACCTCTGAGCTAATTTCAAGTTCAAGTTGCACTGAAATCAATACAACAACTGAAACCCAATAAAGCAGGTCTGGGATAATCTTACTGAAACATGTTTGGGTGGATGACTGCAAAATAGATTGCAATGTAACAATGATTATTTAAAAGGGCAATTATAATTTATGTCATGTTTTGATCAGTTTGATGTTACAGTAAGTTCATGGAGGGCCAACTGTCAAAAGACAGAATATGGAGAAGTTGATTCTTTTTAAAGTTTGGCTTAGTTGTTGATTAAAAAAAAAGACTTTGAAATTGTGAAATAATATATGTGTATTGAGCTAAGAAATTATGATTAATATTTTGGCCAGAACAGGATGGCATTACATATGCAATGAACGAAGCCATTTCAAGTTGGATCTCGTACATTTTTAGAATGAAAAACAGGCTCAACACATATCAGACCGATAGAAAACTTTGTTATCAACACTTTCACACACTTAAGTTTCAAGGAAATTAACCTAATCATTCCTGGGAAAATCTAGAGTCAAAATAACTCCAAAAGTGGGTTTGTCAGCTCTGAAGCTAATCAACAAGGTATGTGGCTCTCAGTTCTTTATGCAGGACCAAAGAACTTCTCGATGTGACAGAACTAAAAAACACTACACAGAACAAAATTGGGTTGACATTCATTTTCACAAAAATACAAGGCTTTTATATGCCTATATAAACAAACTGGCAATGGGGGCAGGCAGAATTTGTTTTGACGCAAGGAATTACAGTACTTATTTAAAAAAAAGATTCCATAGATTCCACGTTGTATTACATAGTTTAAAATAATAATGTTTTTTTAAATTAAGTATATACCAATCCATACTATGCCCTTATAATAAGAAGATACTGCCAATGTAATTCTAATTTGCAATAAAATATAAAGAAGAAGGCCCCTAGGTACCAGAACACCAAGGTCCTGTCCTGGATCCTTATCCTTGTCTATTACATGTTAAATAAATTGGCCAATTTGCTAATGCTATGTAGTTGCATTGCCTGTTTTAAATAAAAGTTGTATTGTATTGTAAGTCTGCACATGCAACTTTTACAAAGCATACTGTATATGCAACAATATGCGAACATACTCATTGCTCTTATCACTGTGTGTGTGGGCTGAGGGGCTGCAGCAGACCTAAACACTTAAAATAAGTAATGAGGCTATGAGATACACCACAGGACAGAAGCAGAAGGAACAATGGGGTTCAAGTTCTGAGCTCACAAATTATTAATCTTTAATTATCTAAAATATGTTGCACACGCATACATGAAACAGCCAGTTCAGCCACCCATAAAAACACCAGCACAAGGCTGCAGCGATTGTAGCCTCTGACATGCTCATCTACGTCACACACACAAGCTGCAAATCAGTTGCAAATATCTTTGCTGGAAACCAAACGGCGCGCACAGCAAATCACCCAGCGAAGAGGATCAGTCCGCCCTGAGAGTGTCCACAGAAATGGACAGTAGACAGTTTTGGGGACATCATACCAGTGTTTCACTACAAGTTTAATGTCTATATCTGTAAAATATGTCAGAAACATAAAGAGCATACACACAACAGGTGAAGGCAGTTTTTTTTTCTATGCACTCTCTCTCTCTCTCTCTCTCCCTCCCTGTCTTTCCCCTCCCACTTCCAACAGGAGAAAGGAAAATCACGTGACATAATCATATTTATTGATAATTATCAAAGGCAAACTCCATTTAAACAGATAGGACGGACAGAGCAGCACTGAAGCAGCAAATTCTGCCTGTGTGGACAAACATGCACAAGTGAGCGTCAACTCAGTTTCTGGGATCCCAAAGTGGAGCTTTTGTGTAGAAAAGACTCATTCAATATTATTGAACTGTGGGGTTAGGTTAGTTCACAATAGTCACTTAAAATCTGCAGGATGAGGTATGTAGTGATAGCTGATTAACATTACCGTTTGCACATGCTCCCTCTGCCTTTTTTTCTCTCTCTCCTTAACTGTCCCTTCTCCTCCTTATCGACTCGTCTCCCCCTCAGTTTGTAGACTGCTACAATAGGGACAAATGGAATTAAGGCCAAAAGATCCACAAACAACTTCAGTACTGTGGACAGCATCGCATTCTTAAAGGAGAAATTCACCATGTTTTATCTGGATATCCCAATCAGTGTTGATGGCAAATAGTACTTAATTAAAGTGAAAAAATCCCCAGTGTGTGGTGTTTTGAAAGAGAAAGACGGGTTATTAGAGTTTTCCTGCTTACAAAGCCTGAATGTGCCAGAACGCATTGAATGCAACCTCCTCCCCATAATACTTCATAAACCTGCCCAGCACCTGAAGGCGTTTTAATCGGGGCTATGTACAAAAAGGCACCTGAAATTAGTTAGCCACGTCGTTGCCAATAAAGACGAAGAAGATGAAGAATGGGACGAGAACATCGTAGTTTTCATTGTTCTAATACTACATAGCCTATTTATTTGTTTATATTTGGTAGTGGTGTATAATACAGTTTATTTAGTATCCTTTATATCTTAGTCTGGTGAAAAAAATATTAATTCATAACACTGTTCACAATAAAACTTTGAAGAAATGTTTTTCAATGAATACAACAGAAACAATAATATGGAAGATGGTTCAATAGACCAATAAACTAATAATGTTAACTGATGACACTTCCTGAACGCTTTGTGTATCATCCTGTGGTATTAATAATGATTTAAAATAACAACCAAATGAACAGGACTCAACATGTACCTCACTAACGTCCCTATACAGTGGTCAGTATTGCAAATATTATATGCAAGGTTTATTGCCCGTATATTGTCTGCTGAGAAGAAGAGCTGCATGGAAATCATCATTTTTTTAAAAAATCTTAATTGTATGAACAAACAATATTCACTAAAGCAAGTTACCTGGCATTTTTTGAAGTCACACTAAAGCTGAGGTGCATTATTCTGTTAGCGCTCAGACACCTCTAGTGCAAGGCTGTGAGCCTGCTGTAATTCTTTGGTTACAGTTTTCTCTTCGTGTCCCATCTCGACACTCCCTCTCTGACCACTACACTTGTTCAGCATTGGTCTCCTCACACTGATGGCTAATTTCATATTTTCATCCTTCCTGACAGAAGCTCATCAACAAAATGATGAGGAGCTGAGGATTGTGATGGTGGGGAAGACTGGAATAGGGAAGAGCGCCACAGGAAACACCATTCTGGGGCATAACTGCTTTTATTCAAAGTTCAGTGCCAAGTCAATCACAGATGAATGTTCTAAGGGCACAACTACAGTGGATGGACAAAAGGTTGCTGTTATTGACACCCCAGGCCTGTTTGACACCAGATGTGAACAGGATAAAATGGATAGAGTCATCAGCCAGTGTGTCTCCTATTCGTCTCCTGGACCACATGCCTTCCTGGTAGTAGTCCAGCTGGGTAGATTCACAGAAGAAGAAAAGCTGACAGTGCAGAAGATCCAAGAAATGTTTGGCCAGGCTGCAGACAGATACAGTATGGTTCTCTTTACTCATGGTGACCTTCTTGAGGAAACAACTATTGAGGAGTTCATGAAAGAAAACAAAGGTCTGAAGGAACTCATTGACAGATGTAACGGGCTGTACCATGTCTTTAACAATAAGCAGAAGGATCGCTCTCAGGTCACTGAGCTGCTGCAGAAGATCAGAGATTTAGTCAAGAAGAACGGAGGAAGCCACTACACCACTGAGATGTTCCAAGAGGCAGAAAGGACAATCGAAGAGGAGAAACAACGGATCCTGAAAGAGAAAGAGGAGCAAATACGCAAAGAGAAAGAGGAAGTGGAGAAGGAAATACGAGCAGAATATGAAGAAAAGCTCAGACTTGTTACTGAGAGACTTCAGGCTGAACTAGAGAAGGAAAAGGGAAACCCAGAGATAGAGACAACACGGGACTGGGAGAGAGAGGATGAAATAAAGAAGGAGAGAGAGGAGAGAGAGAAGAAGTTGAAGAATAGAGAGGATGAAATAAAGGAGAGAGAGGAGAGAGAGAAGGAGTTGAAGAATAGAGAGGATGAAATGAAGAAGGAGAGAGAGAAGAGGTTGAAGAATAGAGAGGATGAAATAAAGGAGAGAGAGGAGAGAGAGAAGGAGTTGAAGAATAGAGAGGATGAAATAAAGAAGGAGAGAGAGCAGAGAGAGAAGGAGTGGAAGAATAGAGAGGATGAAATAAAGAAGGAGAGAGAGGAGAGAGAGAAGGAGTGGAAGAAGAAAGAGGAGGAAATAAAGAAGGAGAGAGAGGAGAGAGAGGAGGAGTGGAAAAAGAAAGAGGGAGAAATAAAGAAGGAGAGAGAGGAGAGAGAGAGGGAGTGGAAGAAGAAAGAGGAGGAAACTAATAAGGAGAAAGAGGAGGAGTGGAAAAAGAGGGACGATGAAATGAACAGGGCAGACAGAGACAAAAGGAAGGAGGAAGACAGAGAGGAACGGAGGAGGAGAGAAGAAGACACAAAAAGAGAGAGGGAAAAGAGAGAGGAGTGGAGGAAAAGGGAGGAGGAAATGAACAGGGCAGACAGAGAGAAAGGGAAGGAGTTGATGAAAAGAGAAAATCAGAGGAATAAAGACAAGAAGGATCAGATAGAGAAAGAGTATGAGAGAACACTGAAAGCCAAAATGAAAGCGGTGGATAAAAAGCACCAACATAAGGCCAGAAAGGAAGCTGAGAAAAAAAATGCAGTAAAGGCTTAGGTGAAAGATTTTGGCAATGGCAAGTTTGACATTTAAAGTTTGACATTCAAATTACAAATTGATTGGTAACAATGAGTCAGTTAGTTACTGTACACCAAAATATTTGTGTAAAATTCCCTTGAGTTTAAAGATAACAGGTTTAAAAAATATCTAATTTACCTGATATACAGTTTATTTGTTAGGGGTCAACTGATTTGATGCCTTTTCAAGGGCCTGTCATGCCTATAGCAATTATTATTATTACCAAGGAGGAGTGCAATCAGGGCCATGATAAGTAAAAGAGTCAAGCTTCAGTAATAAAGAAAAAATGATCTTTACTAAAACATTTTCAATCTTTTACCACCTCTTGAAGATGCTGAGCTTTTTGAGGATGCCCCTTTCATACCCAATCATGATACTATCACGTGTTACTATAAGCCTGTTTCCAAATTCCAAATTCACATTGACATGAGAACTGAATGCTTGAGAAGGTTTTGAATAAATAATTAGCAATACTGAAGGACTATCAATTATTAGAATAACGTAACTCATTATGGTTAGTGGTCAACATCACCTCCTCAACCCCTGAGCATAGTAAAACTGAAGTTGAAGGTAAATAAAAATTAGGAGCTGCTGCTGAGAAGTTTGACATCATCATTAAACAGTAATCAAACTCTAGCTGCCACAAATATATTTGACTATGCTGACCTGTGCAATTGGGGTTTGAACCTGGTAAAAACATTGTGGTCCGACATTAAGGACTTTTCCTGCTTGACCTGCAGGGCAGGAACTTTTCCAGTACACTTGCCCCATCTAAATTCCAACTTGCCCTGCCTAGGGGATACCACTGTCAGTTGTGTGGCACAGTAATTTGAAATATCAGTTGCATGCTGTCATTAATCACTAGTACATTTGTGTTTACTAATAACGGAATAATTAGTTCAACTATCCCCTCCTTACATACATTAGATTCAAAGTTAATTCAATATAAGGTTAATGTTACTCGATTGCAAGACTGTGCCACTTGCCAAGTTGTTGTTGCTATCGTTGTTAGCTTGTAAGTTAGCTTGCAACATAAGATCTGATTCACAGATGTGTGGCTATCAGTTGTTTTAGGCAAGCGATACCTTTTGCCTTTTGAACATTGTAAACTAAACCTTCTGTCAGTTTTGTATTGTTGAAAATGGAGTATTAATGCTGTAAAAGCAACAGAGATAATTTACAGTGCAGCCTTATGATTAATTGATTGAACTTGATGTCGTCTTCCTGTTAAATGTCATTCATTCATTATGCACTGACAATTATTATAAAAGTGATTGTAATTTAATTTTGTATTTTTTCACATTTTCAAGACAAATAATAAAACAGCATTCAACACAGTTGTTTATTTCTTTCACTGAGTTTTGATGAATTATGCCCCGTGCCTTACTCCTAATGAAAAGATTGGATCCAGTGTCCAGCTGGCTGATGTATAACATCAAGGCTGAAAAGTTCCCACACGATCCGACATTTCCAATTACTGCAGAGCGCTCACAAAGGATTCCCACACCTGCAGTAACGTAGCGCTCTAATTGCAATCTAACAGCACTATAAATTATATTCATTAAAGAAAGTTGATTTGATAACAAAAATAAGAAAACTAATTTATTCCAGTGTATTGAATTTTATACATAATCTATACATAACAATATTTTGTTTTGGTGTATGAATGGAAAGCTCACCACTGCATTTCCAATTTGTTGCTGGCATTGAGTGGGTACATGGGGATGGTTTTCATATGAAATAAACAAACAGGTAAAAAAAACCAATATGGTGCAGGTCTCTGATGAAACAACACTGCTGCCAAAGCCACACAGCTCACTGTAGCCAACACAGTAGATGAGTCCAGCAACAGAGCCAGAGGACAGCCAGGCCCACATCTGTTAAACTGTTATTACATATATTAATATTCACTCTATCTTATCATCACTTGTATGGAAAACATGTAATGAGGTCCTTTACTTCACTAAAGAACGAATACCACACAGTGAGGATAATCTATTACAAGTAAAAGTCATGCATTTAAAACTTCACTTCAGTAAAAAAAAAATATCTGAGTGTTATCAGCAAAATTAATCTAAAGTACTCAAAGTATTGTTGAAGTGATTTGTTCCCTGTCAGTGTTTAATGTGTGTGTGTGTGTGTGTGTGTGTGTGTGTGTGTGTGTGTGTGTGTGATTTTACTGCAACAGATGTCTAAGGTTGATCTCATTAACTCCTTTATATTCTATTGGCTGGTTTAATCTACAGCGATGCATCATGGTCTATCAGATCTTCAGTTCATCACAAATATTCAACCACAGAAGCATCTGGACATGAGATTTCATTGGGAAGGAAGGGGAGGAAATTCTTAAATCTCAAATGTAACTAGTAGTTAAAGCTGTCGTTAAGTTGGGAAAAAGAAAAATATTTGCCTCAAAAATGTAATGGAGAAGTATAAATTTGTATAAAATGGAAATGCTCTGGTACATTAAATTTGAACACAGTACTTAGTAAATGTTCTAAGTTGCATTCCATCTCTGTTTATCATTATCAATTAAAGTTCAAATACTAGTTTACTTATTAACATTTTAGTTATTTAGTGTTTACTGTGTTTGTTCTTGAATATTTCACCCAGATGAGATTAATATTATGTAATGTAACCTCAATGTAATGTTGAACTGTAAAACTGTTGTTTATTATTATTGTTAATAATAGACATGTGATAAATAAACTTGATTGATTTGAATCACTTCAGTCAGCCTCTTGTGGGGATATTATGTAATACCAACAGGAACACATCCTCTCTAACAGCCCTCCGAGTGCTCCTGATCTTGCAAGATCATTCTTATACAAACAGCTAGCAAGAGCACTCTCCCAACGAACACAAGGCCTACTCTGCATTCTTGGGTTTGAGAAAGGCCCACTGATTTCACTCAACATGGTGAACATTGTTTCTTCTTTAAGCTCTGAGATAAATGGACAAAATCTTGTTACCAACGTCACATCATAGTCAATCATTGCAGGAGTCATCAGAAGTATGTGTGGTGTTGTGCTGCCCTCTGCTGATTTTTTTTTTTTAAAGAATAACTTTGCCAACTGTCAACCTTATTTCTATATATTTGAATTTGGGGCACACTGTGGGACACTACAGCAAGTCCTGTGTGACGGCCCTCTGTCCCTGCCATGGCCTGCGGGGTCTCATGCCATCTCTGGCTCTCCCTCTCACACCATATAATTTCTTTTGTTGGTTTGATGAAGTTTTCCTGTTCTGTAAGACCTGATGTGGTTCGGATGTGCGACCAGACCACATATTATGCCTGAGCTGCTCCTCCACCTCCTCCAGTGTACTGTGACTGTCATTAGCTTCTTGAAGCCCTGTTTTTAAACTGTGCTTATAGGCATCATATCTTTAGCGGTACAGTGTGTAATTGCGCTTGTTCTGTTTTTGTATCGCTTCAGTTTCTTCTCATTTGGGGCAATGGATGAAAAAGCAGCGGCAGTTGTTGATTGTCGAAGTGAAGTTTGACTAGTAGAAGCAGTGGGGCTGGTCTGTTGGCTACTTGCTGGGAGGCTGAGGCTAGCATTATAGCACAAACTCATGCTCTCTGAGTTCTGTCTCTGAGTACCTATTGAGACGACGGAAGAGGTTAGTGGCCACCGACACATTTTGCACCTAATGCTGGTCAGTCATTTGTGATAATTCAGGTAGGAGAACTATTTCACCAAAGGTGGAGGAGCCCTGCTTCGACTTCCTCAGGACGAAGGAGACACTGGGGTGAGTGTCAGTCCGATTAATCACTAAACCTCAGGAGTAGGGTTTCTTTTCTGAAACTGAGACCGAAGCAGTGATACAAACAGTTAATTAATGTGAAACTATTTTAAAGCCAATCTACCTTCCAAAAAACGAGGTTTGAACTGAACCATGGGTTCTGGTGCTGGTTCCACTGAACTGTGCAGTACATCCTCTTGTTTCATCCAGGTACCAGGTGTACCCGACCTGCAGGAACACCTCAGGGGTGCTGGGGTTCTTGCAGGCATCATATTTTCTCACCAAATGTATCAGACAAGTTTAAACAGTAAGTCGTTCAGTCGTTGTCACTACCATCTGATTTTCTTATTAAGATCTGAAGCCAGAGTGTGAATGATGTAACCAGTCAAAACAGTCAAAATGCGTATGAAGAAATTAAAAATACACTGTTTTTAATCATCAGGCTAAAAGTGCTAAACTACCTTTGAAAGTGCTGCCCTCTAGTGACCATAGTTAGACAGCAGAGACAAAAGATGTTTAAAAACTAAAAAGTTAGCACAACAGCTGATGTTCAGTACGTCTGTTTTCTGGCTCAGGTGGTCGGTTTCGGGGTGGAGGAGAATGACTCACCAGATCAGAGCGACGCCTGCAGCCCCGCCACCCCCGACATCCCCGACAACCCTCCCTCATCGGCCTACGGTGAAGTGAGCGAGCTGACCTTCCTGCCGGCCTCCTCGCCGTCGCTCCAGGACGCCACGCTCATCACCGACATCAGAGCCTTCACCTACTCCCTCAACCTCCACCCCTACCACAAAATCCTCAGCTAGCTCGCCCTCGCTGCAGACCGACAGGACGGAAACTCGTCTACAGACCGCCTCGTTGTCGGAGATAATACAGTAACCATGGAAACGGCTAGCATTGATGTTTGACGGATGAGGACGCTGTTACGGACAGAAACTGAGGAACATTTTACTTGTTTAGTTATTTTGTTTTATGCAAGTGGTTGTAATAATGCTGCATTCATGTCCTGTGGGAAAAGTCTGGGCCTGTATTCAGACAACATCCTATAATCACGCCTACAAATCAGGTTTGCAAAGCGATAAAATACATAAAATAACCAAACACGAACCATTTTATGTAGCTAATAAAAAAGTAATTAATAAGAGTAATCTGCTGAACTGTAGCAAAAACATGATGCTTAAATTTAGCTGTGCTGATGAGTGTTGCAGTCAGGTTTAAATTAAAGAAAAAGTGTTAACAGTTTAAACTCAGATCATTTGATTTCACTCTCCAATCATATTTTACACTTTCTACATTATCGGCGAATAACATCTTCTGTATAGTTTTTTACACGCAGTGACAGTGTTGTACAACAGTTGAGGACGGTTTCAGCTCCCGTTAACTTGTGAACTCGTACAGGTGGAGATGGTTTTTTACCTCTAATGTCACCCTGTGGTGGGAAATACAGGGAAACAATAGTGTCGCAGGAATGAGTCCTAAAACCTGAAAATAAATTAGCATTATTGCACTTCCTGCTCCATCGTCTAAAGTCAGTGGGTTTTTGGTTAGATGTCTGAAACGAGGTCTTTGTTAAACACAAGCTTAAAAGATTTTCACGTTTTGTTCTTCAACATAAAATTTCTCAGTATTTGTGAATTATAAAGCTCTTCTGTGTGTTAAAAACAGTTAGCGGCTGCTAACAAGTGTCTAAATGAGACTACAGAGGTTGTCGGGGACATTAGACGTCATCAAGGTGAACAGGGAGACTCATCTACTCACTCGTCCGTCTTTGTTCATCTATGAAGATTACACTCTCTACCTCCTGGGGGGAAAGTGTGAACAGATTAAACTCAGATCATTTGATTTCACCCTCAGGAGGTAGAGCGGGTCGTCTAGTAATCAGAAGGTTGGTGGTTCGAATCCCGGCTCCTCCCCAGCTGCATGTCGAAGTGTCCTTGAGCAAGATACTGAATCCCAAATTGCTCCTGATGAGCAGTTGGCGCCTTGTATGGCAGCCTCTGGCATCAGTGTGTGAATGTGTGTGAATGGGTGAATGTGGCAAGTATTGTAAAGCGCTTTGAGCGGTCAGTAGACTGGAAAAGCGCTATAAAAATGCAAGACCATTTACCATTTATCTTGAACAAAACGTGGAAGGATCATAAACTTGTGTTCGACTATTATTTTTTGCAGTAATCCAAAATGTAATAATCCAAAAGCTCACAGAAGGAACCAGGGCCATGCTAACTAACGGATCAGCCAACAAATATGTCATCACTGCTGCCCTTCATATGAACGTACAGTGGCTCCTTCACCAGTGATTATAAACAAATTAGTGAACTAATGATTTGCATGAATGGTGGAAGGTTTACAGTGGGCAGCTTGAGTGTCTTAGAGCAGAGCAACAGCAGCTTCAGTACAGGGGCCTCATTTGTAAAATAATGCTTAGATTAACACAAACTTAATCTCGATCATTTTCAACTTTGTGCGTATGTTTAAATTCATAAAAGATGATGAACATAAAAAACTTTGCTCTAAGAATCCCATTTGTGACTTAGGCACCTGTGATCTATGAATCTCAAATCAACTTAAATTGACAACACCTGCCTTGTGACTGCCTCATATAATGCAGCACAAATAAAGGTTTAGTCAGATGTCACATTGGACTAAATATTTGGTTGACAAAGAACTGCAGCTGTGTTTATTGTTGCACTGTGTTCATAAATCTCAAAGTTTACCACAGTTACAACTGCAGTAACCCTACAGACCTAGCAGGAGTCAGGTTTAATAAATAACTACTCGTACGTGGTTTTCTGCTTAAGTCATAAGATCAGAACTGATTGCAGTTTGTAGTCTGTTTGTAAATGAGGCCCCAGATGTGTTCAAGTACAGTATTGACTGTGCTGACTGTTTCCAACACAGTGATCACTGTAGTTAGACTCAAAACGGAAGAAGATTGACTTCCTGTGAAGCTGTGAGAGCAAATTTGATAAATGTAGAAACCAACGATTAAAACAACCAAAAATGTCAATAATTTCTGTACACAGCTACATGTTCCCTCTTGCTAGTGAGGACCTCATTTTATGTTGAAAAGCACAGGCATTTCCTGCTGCTCTGCACAGGAAGTTAGAAAACTTAAAGTTGGACCACCAACTCTCGGTTAGGACTGATTAGCTGCTCTGAGACACTCAGTGAATACGGGCCCTGAGCTTCTTACTGATACAACATGATTTACACTGCTAGAAAATGATGTTTCATCAATCCAAATAACGTACATCATTTCTGTATTGGACAAAGTCTGGAAATATCAGAGGAAACAGTGTAAGATTGTTCGATGTTAGTGTGAAAATGCTGAACAGAAGCAACCAAAGTACAGAAACTACAATCTTGGCGTCTTGATGGATTTAACGGAGTCGGATCGTTTCTTGTTGCTTTTAGCTGTGAAATGATGTGTCTGATTATTCCCAGGTGAAGTGAATGCAGCACGATGACTCAGGGCTCTGGTTTAAAATACAGTCCGTTACAAACGACAACAAGAAGGGCAGAACTATCATTTAACATCACTTCAGCCAGTATCACTGAAAAATCAACTGCTACGTTTCTATTTATTACATATACATGTTCATACTGTACTAATGGAGGATGTATATGAAGCATTACATGTACGGACTAACAGTATATCTGGTGGCCAGTGATACACGACTGTGACCTGTTTTAACTCAGAATGTACTGCAGTAGGCTGGAGGCTCAGAGTACCACCAGAATAATCTGAATTTATTCTATTTGCATTTAAATGACTATTAAAAACACCTTAATTAAATACTTCATTAAATGTTTCAGTTAAGAGTTCAGTTTTGTTTGGTTATTCTGTCTTTAAATTATAATAATAAAATAATAAAGAGTTGTCATGTCTTTTTTTAAAATGCCTCAAATATTAGTGTTATTTGATTTATTTAAGACAGTGGGTGATATCGCAGCTTGTTGATTGTCCTCAAGACACCAAAAACTCCCTGAAGTCGGTCCCAGTGCTACATGTTCCAAGT
>CM077789.1:1191126-1193626 GCA_039737535.1 Lagodon rhomboides | reverse complement strand
ATTGTCTTAAATTAAAGTGAAATGAGATTTTGAAACAGCAAGAGGAAAGACATTGCCGCATTTACATGTTTATATATTCATTTGGCAAAAAACTAAAACAATTGTTTGCCTTCTTCTGCAGTGAAAATGCACTAAATCACTAAAATACAACAGCAATCACTGAACTGACTGAAATAGGATACATTCATCTCTGACAAACATTGTATCCTATAAAGTAAAAAGAGGAAAATGGCCACATTACAGGCAAAGGGCATTAACATCAACACATGATTATTTATTTTATCACCACCCCTATTTTTAAGAATGCATTTCAGCTGGACGCAACCAATTCATGTGAACTCCTGTTTGCCCTCTCCCATTGGTTGTTTGTGGGCACCGGTCAAAATGTCTAATAATAAATATCTCCTTTTATGACTTCAGGGTCGCCACAGAAAACAGCCTTCAGAGCCAGAATAGGAGTTTTATTTATTTAGTTCTGTAGGAGAGTAACCAATAAAAAGACTAACCATCCCAGCACTAAATGTTGGATAGAGTAACTTTAAGAGTGTAAATTCTTAATATTTTCATCCTTCCTGACAGAAGCTCATCGACAAAATAATGAGGAGCTGAGGATTGTGATGGTGGGGAAGACTGGAATTGGGAAGAGCGCCACAGGAAACACCATTCTTGGGCGTGAATGCTTCGTTTCAAAGTTCAGTGCTTCATCCATGACGGATGAGTGCCATAAGGGCATAACTACAGTGGATGGACAAAAGGTTGCTGTTATCGACACCCCAGGCCTGTTTGACACCAGGTATGACCAGGATAAGACAAAAAAAGACATCAGCCAGTGCATCTCCTATTGTTCTCCTGGACCACATGTCTTCCTGGTAGTAGTCCAGCTGGGTAGATTCACAGAAGAAGAAAAGCTGACAGTGCAGAAGATCCAAGAAATGTTTGGTCAGGCTGCAGACAGATACAGCATGGTTCTCTTTACTCATGGTGACCTTCTTGATGATACAACTATTGAGGAGTTCATGAAAGAAAGCCCAGACCTGAAAGAACTTGTGGCCAGATGTAACGGGCTGTACCATGTCTTTAACAATAAGCTGAAGGATCGCTCTCAGGTCACTGAGCTGCTGCAGAAGATCAGAGATTTAGACAAGAAGAACGGAGGAAGCCACTACACCAGTGAGATGTTCCAAGAGGCAGAAAGGACAATCGAAGAGGAGAAACAACGGATCCTGAAAGAGAAAGAGGAGCAAATACGCAAAGAGAAAGAAGAACTGGAGATGAAACTACGAGCAGAATATGAAAGAAAGCTCAGACTTGTTACTGAGAAACTTCAGGCTGAACTAGAGAAGGAGAGAAGAGAGAGAGAAAAGGAAAAACAAGAACGAGGAATAGAATTCAATAATTTAAATACAGAAATGAATTACATGAAAAGGGAGATGGAGAGGTTGGAAATTAGTCATGAGACTGAGATGGCAAGGAACATAGAGAGATTAGCAATGGAGAGGAAGAGGAAAGAAGAGATACAAAGAGAGAAAGAAGACAGAGAGAAGGAGTGGAGGAAGAGAGAAGAAGAGATACAAAGAGAGAGGGAAGAGAGAGAGAGGTGGTGGCTTAAGAGAGAACAAGAGATACAAAGAGAGAGGGAAGAGAGAGAGAGGTGGAGGATTAAGAGAGAAGAGGTGACAAACAGAGAGAGAGAAGAGAGAGCGATGTACCGGAAGAGAGAAGAAGAGATAAAAAGGGAGAAAGAAGACAGAGAGAAGGAGTGGAGGAAGAGAGAAGAAGAGATAAAAAGGGAGAAGGAAGAGAGAGAGGCAGAGTGGAGGAAGAGAGAAGAAGAGACAAAAAAGGAGAGGGCAGAGTGGAGGAGAGAAAACGAGCACATTAAAGACAAGCAGGTACAGTTAAAGAAAGAGTTTGACAGAAAACTTAAGGAACAAATTAGAGAGGTGGAAGAAAAATACCAACAACAGGCCAGAAAGCAAGCTGAGAAAAAAAATCCATTCTTTCGTTATTTCAAAAAGGGTTTATCTTTTTTCCGCTAGTAAATAGTTAGAGATTAGTAACTTTGATCTGCACTGTAAGCTTGCTGTTGAAGTTACAGCAACTGACTGGCAGCAGATAGCAACTGTACATCATACAACAGTTAAGTAACTAAGATGAACTACAGAAGTGATACTGTTCATAATCATAATTCTATTGTGTTATAGCAATATTCAACTGTACACTTAACCCATCAGCACCACAATTTTAACAAGCAATTATTGACAGTTCAGTGTTTTCGGTACTTTCTTCATACCTCTTAAGAACATTGAAATGTATACAGAATACTGTATAAATGTATATTCTATGCTAGTTTGAATGTAAAAACTGTAACTGTTTTTGCCTTTTAAACCCATAGACAGCATATTTTGCTAATTTATGACCAGAGATACTGCATTTTCTGTTCTTTCTTATGAGCAGCATGTATTCTGTCAGAGGAAAAGACAACCATAGCTGAAATATA
>CM077789.1:1146550-1191026 GCA_039737535.1 Lagodon rhomboides | reverse complement strand
AGACTTGTTACTGAGAAACTCCAGGCTGAACTAGAGAAGGAGAGAAAAGAGAGAGAAAAGGAAAAACAAGAACGAGAAAAAGAATTCAAGAAATTAAATGTAGAAATGGATAACTTGAAAAGGCAGACAGATGAGGTTGAATATTACCAGTCATGAGACTGAGATGGTGAGGAACACAGAAACAGTGGCAGTGGAGAAGGAGAAGGAAGAAGAGACACAAAGAGAGAAGGGAGAGAGAGTGAGGTGGTGGAGACAAAGAGAAGAAGAGATGAAAAGAGAGAGGGAAGAGAGAGAGGCACAGCAGAAAATGAGAGAAGAAAAGATAAAAAGGGAGAGGGAAGAGAGAAAGGCGGAGTGGAGGAAGAGAGAAGAGGTACAAAGAGGGAGTGAAGAGAGAGAGCCAGAGCAGAATATGAGAGAAGAAGAGATAAAAAGAGAGATGGAAGAGAGACAGCCAGAGCAGAAAATGAGAGAAGAAAAGATAAAAAGAGAGATGGAAGAGAAAAAGGCCGAGTGGAGAAAGAGACAAGAGATACAAAGAGAGAGGGAGAAGAGAGGGGCAGGGTGCAGGACAGGAAGTCAGTGCATTGAAGACACGCAGGTACAGTTAAAGAAAGAGTTTGAAAGAAAACTTGAGGAACAAAGTAGAGAGGTGGATGAAAAGCACCAACAACAGGCCAGAAAGCAAGCTGAGAAAAAAAATCCAGTCCTTGGTTTTTTTAAAAGACTTTTTTCCGCTAGTAAATAGTTAGAGATTAGTAACTTTGATCTGCACTGTAAGCTTGCTGTTGAAGTTACAGCAACTGACTGGCAGCAGTTAGCAACTGTACATCATACAACAGTTAAGTAACTAAGATGAACTACAGTAGTGATACTGTTCATAATCGTAATTCTATTGTGTTATAGCAATATTCAACTGTACACTTAACCCATCAGCATCACAATTTTAACAAGCAATTATTGACAGTTCAGTGTTTTCTGTACTTTCTTCAGACCTCTTAAAAACATTGAAATGTATACAGAATACTGTATAGATGTATATTCTATGCTAGTTTGAATGTAAAAACTGTAACTGTTTTTGCCTTTTAAACCTCTCGACAGCATATTTCAGTTCATGGCTAACTTATGACCAGAGATACTGCACCTTCTGTTCTTTCTCATGAGCAGCATGTATTCTGTCAGAGGAAAAGACAACCATAGCTGAAATATATTGATTACATGCAAATATCTGCAGCAGAGTAAAAGGCCACATTAGATACTTAAAAATGAAACACCTTCTTGCAAAATGAAATTATTTTGGTATATTTTGCGAGCTGAAAGTATGTTAAAAACGTGTTTTCAATGTTTTCAACCATGCAGTTCTAACTTACACTATTACACTAAGTATAGACCATAGGTCACTAACAGGCGGACCATGGTCCTGGTCCGGAACCAGACGCTGTCCGATACGGATCTGGACCTATGCGCGGGGCGCTTCTATTTTGACTGCCGAGCTTTACGGTACTGGTTTAGTGGATCAGGAAATCCACTGATTTCGAAATCGCACCTGCATGTGAGGTACGCCATCCTACGTGATGGCAAGATAAAAATGGACAGCGAATACAGAGCTTTCAACCAAGAATGGACAGACTCATTCTTTTTCATTCTTCCCACTGGAAGCACAAAACCAGTCTGTCTCATAAGCTCAGAGACCGTGGCACTCATAAAAAAGTGTCAATGAGAAATGACACTATGAGGCACAAAGTTTTCGACCAAACACTCAAGTCTGAACTGAGGTCACAGAAAATAAGCAGCCTCAGAGCCCAATATATCATAGTGGGATATAAGAGGGAAAAAAAGAGAAACTGTAAAACTGTTCAATTGTTAAGATGTGTTGAGATCCATCTGTTGGTAAAATTAAAATTGGTTGAGACTGTTAAGATGTGAAATATTAACAAAGAAAAAGGGAAACTCAAGCTGCTGCTACACTTTAGTACTTTAAGATGCACCATTTTTAAAAAGCTATTCTATTTATTTTCGGTATTTTATTTTTTAAATGCAGCCCTTGTTTTCCTTAAAGAGAAAATAAAATAACACACATCTACAGTATTATATATCTGTATAATGAAATGTTAAGTGAAAATAAATAGTGTCAAAATGTTTTTGAGTTGTTCCTTCTTTATTTGATTTGACAGTTGTGGATTATATGCAGGCACTAATACAACTACTAGGCTACTTCAATATACTGTTTATCACACTTAATCATAATGCAAGTTAGACATTATGATGTTTCGGACCTTTGCTCGAGGAAATGTTCTCTAACTGGACCTATCTGAATTTTAGTTGAATACCCCTGCTATAGATCATATCACATATTGGTCAGCATTAACTTTTAGGTAGAAAACCCCTGCACCACACATTAGCTTACATACAATTGTATTTCTTTCTCTTTTTTTACAGATGCTATTTCAAGTGTGTGTAATGTTAGTGTAAATGATTCATCTAAAATGCATGTTTGTCATAACTTTGTAATAACAAACCTTTCACTAACATTCCAGACCAAATTTACCTGTGGGGTCACAGACTAAAGACATTTACAGTTTGAGTTTAGCTCTTACTAGAAGTAAGTCCAACATACACTGTTGTGTAGATAACAAAGACGTTAGCAAAACAACACAGTAACTGAACTGAACACAGCTTACACATCAGAGAGGCTAACAAAAGACTTGGCTCTCACCTTTGCAAGCTGTGGCCAGTCTGAGTTGAGAGGGAAGGGGGAGGTTGCACAAAAAATATTTGTGTAAAATAGAAAGTAAAATTTCTTCTTTTTTTAATTACATACTTCACTTTTCTAGATGTATTTCACCAAAAGCAAGGGAAATTCTTTCATTCTATGATTATTTAATTTCTACTTGACAAGTACTACTTTTATTAGTTTTATTTTAAACAAAAATACCTTGTAAATAAATAGCAACTTAAGCTGCTACAGTAAGGCATGGTGAGAATAAACTAAAATGCTGTAACAGAAATGAGTAATTTGTCTGAAGTTGATTCTTATCACTGTCCTTTGGTCCTTCAATAAGCATCTTATCAAACATTTAAACCTTTATGGTTTCCATAATGATAGATTTGATAAAAATCTAAATGCACAAAATATTAAAAATCATTAAGAGTGTAAATTCACATTTTCATCCTTCCTGACAGAAGCTCATCGACAAAATGATGAGGAGCTGAGGATTGTGATGGTGGGGAAGACTGGAATAGGGAAGAGCGCCACAGGAAACACCATTCTGGGGCGTGAATGCTTCGTTTCAAAGTTAAGTGCCAAGTCCATCACAGATGAGTGCCATAAGGGCACAACTACAGTGGATGGACAAAAGGTTGCTGTTATTGACACCCCAGGCCTGTTTGACACCAGGTATGACCAGGATAAAACAAAAAAAGACATCCGCCAGTGCATCTCCTATTGTTCTCCTGGACCACATGCCTTCCTGGTAGTAGTCCAGCTGGGTAGATTTACAGAAGAAGAAAAGCTGACAGTGCAGAAGATCCAAGAAATGTTTGGCCAGACTGCAGACAGATACAGCATGGTTCTCTTTACTCATGGTGACCGTCTTGGTGATACAACTATTGAGGAGTTCATGAAAGAAAGCAAAGGTCTGAAGGAACTCATTGACAGATGTAACGGGCTGTACCATGTCTTTAACAATAAGCAGAAGGATCGCTCTCAGGTCACTGAGCTGCTGCAGAAGATCAGAGATTTAGTCAAGAAGAACGGAGGAAGCCACTACACCACTGAGATGTTCCAAGAGGCAGAAAGGGCAATCGAAGAGGAGAAACAACGGATCCTGAAAGAGAAAGAGGAGCAAATACGCAAAGAGAAAGAGGAAGTGGAGAAGGAAACTACGAGCAGAATTTGAAGAAAAGCTCAGACTTGTTACTGAGAAATTTCAGGCTGAACTAGAGAAGGAAAAGGGAAACCCAGAGACAGAGACAACACGGGACTGGAAGAGAGAGGATGAAATAAAGAAGGAGAGAGAGGAGAGAGAGAAGAAGTTGAAGAATAGAGAGGAGGAAATAATGAAGGAGAGAGAGGAGAGAGAGAAGGAGCTGAAGAAAAGAGAGGAGGAAATAAAGAAGGAAAGAGAGGAGAAAGAGAAGGAGCTGAAGAAAAGAGAGGAGGAAATAAAGAAGAAGAGAGAGGAGAGAGAGGAGGAGCTGAAGAAGCGAGAGGAGGAAATAAAGAAGGAAAGAGAGGAGAAAGAGAAGGAGCTGAAGAAAAGAGAGGAGGAAATAAAGAAGGAAAGAGAGGAGAAAGAGAAGGAGCTGAAGAAAAGAGAGGAGGAAATAAAGAAGAAGAGAGAGGAGAGAGAGGAGAGAGAGGAGGAGCTGAAGAAGAAAGAGGAGGAAATAAAGAAGGAGAGAGAGGAGAGAGAGAAGGAGTTGAAGAATATAGAGGAGGAAATAATGAAGGAGAGAGAGAAGGAGCTGAAGAAAAGAGAGGAGGAAATAAAGAAGGAAAGAGAGGAGAAAGAGAAGGAGCTGAAGAAAAGAGAGGAGGAAATAAAGAAGGAAAGAGAGGAGAAAGAGAAGGAGCTGAAGAAAAGAGAGGAGGAAATAAAGAAGAAGAGAGAGGAGAGAGAGGAGAGAGAGGAGGAGCTGAAGAAGCGAGAGGAGGAAATAAAGAAGGAGAGAGAGGAGAAAGAGAAGGAGCTGAAGAAAAGAGAGGAGGAAATAAAGAAGGAGAGAGAGGAGAAAGAGAAGGAGCTGAAGAAAAGAGAGGAGGAAATAAAGAAGGAGAGAGAGGAGAGAGAGAATGAGTTGAAGAAGAAAGAGGAGGAAATAAAGAAGGAGAGAGAGGAGAGAGAGAAGGAGTTGAAGAAGAAAGAGGAGGAAATAAAGAAGGAGAGAGAGGAGAGAGAGAAGGAGTTGAAGAATAGAGAGGAGGAAAAAAAGAAGGAGCCAGAGGAGAAAGAGAAGGAGCTGAAGAAGATAGAAGAAGAAACAAAAAGAAAGAGCCTCAAATACTATTTTCAGAAGTTTCAGAAAGATTGTAGCAAAAAACTTATAGCATATTTTAATCAGGTGGAAAAAAAGCACGAACATGAGGCCAGACAGGAAGCTGAGAAAAAAATTGGTTCATTGATTGCTACCGAAAATGAAAAACGCTTTAAAACCTTAATTACAGCAATTGACAAGCAACAATTAGTCAGTTAATTATTGTACATAATACAATAAAAAATGTGTAAAATTCCCTTGCGTTAAAAAATAACACTTTTTAAAAAAACCTCATGTACTTGATATACAGTATATTTGTTAGGGGTCAGCTGATATATCAAGGGCCTGTAGTGCCTACAGCAATTATTATTATTACCAAGGAGGAGTTCAATCAGGGCCATGACAAGTAAAAGGGTCAAGCTTCCGTAATAACGAAAAAGTGATCTTTACTAAAACATTTTCAATCTTTTACCACCTCTTGAAGATGCTGAGCTTTTTGAGGATGCCCCTTTCATACTCAATCATGATACTATCATGTGTTACTATGAGCCTCTTTCCAAATTCCAAATTCACATTTACATTAATTATTAGAATAACATAACTCATTATGGTTAGTGGTCAACATCACCTCCTCAACCCTGAGCATAGTAAAACTGTTTAAAAATTTTAAGGTAAATAAAAATTAGAAGCTGCTGCTGGGAAGTCTGACATCATCATTAAACAGTAATCAAACTCTAGTTGCCACAAATATATTTGACTATGCTGACATGTGCAATTGGGTTTTGAACCTGGTAAAACATTGTGGTCCGACGTTAAGGATTTTTCCTGCTTGACCTGCAGGGCAGGAACTTTTCCAGTACACTTGCCCCATCTGAATTCCAACTTGCCCTGCCTAGGTGCTACCATTGTCAGTTGTGTGGCACAATCATTTGAAATATCAGTTGCATGCTGTCATTAATCACTAGTATATTTGTGTTGACTAATAACGGAATAACTAGTTCAACTATCCCCTCCTTACATACATTAGATTCACAGTTAATCTAATATAAGGTTAAGGTTACTCCGTTGCAAGACCGTGCCACTTGCCATGCTGTTGTTGCTATCGTTGTTAGCTTGTAAGTTAGCTTGCAACATAAGATGTGATTCACAGATGTGTGGCTATCAGTTGTTTTAGGCAGGCGATACCGTTTTGCTAAAGTGAGCCACTGTGGGTCTTTAGATATGTTCTTGCTGGCTGGACAGGACAGCCTTTTGAACATTGTAAACTAAGCCTTCTGTCAGTTTTGCATTGTTGAATATAGATGAAGTATTAATGCTGTAAAAGCAACAGAAATCATGTACAGTGCAGCCTTGTGATTAATGCTTGAACTTGATGTAGTCTTCCTGTTAAATGTCATTCTTTCATTATGCACTGACAATTATTTTAAAAGTGACTGACTGTAATTTAATTTTGTATTTTTTCACATTTTCAAGACAAATAATAAAACAGCATTCAACACAGTTGTTTATTTCTTTCCTGAGTTTTGATGTATTATGGCCTGTGCTTTACTCCTAATGAAAAGAATGGATCCAGTGTCCAGCGGGCTGATGTATAACATCAGGGCTGAACAGTTCCCACACGATCCGACATTTCCAATTACTGCAGAGCGCTCACAAAGGAGGCCCACACCCGCAGTAACGTAACGCTCTTCTATTGCAATCTAACAGCACTATAAATTATATTCATTAAAGAAAGTTGATTTGATAAAAAAAAAAAGAAAGACAAACTTATTTATTCCAGTGTATTGAATTTTATCTATACATAACAATATTTTGTTTTGGTGTATGAATGGAAAACTCACCACTGCATTTCAAATTTGTTGCTGGCACTGAGTGGGTACATGGGGATGATTCTCATTAAAATAACAAACAGGTAAAAAAACAATATGGTGCAGGTCTCTGATGAAACAACACTGCTGCCAAAGCCACACAGCTCACTGCAGCCAACACAGCAGCAACAGCACCAGAGGACAGCCAGGCCCACATCTGTTAACTGTCATTACATATATTTAATATGTACCATCTTATCAGTTGTAGGGAAAAAATGTAATGAGGTCCTTTACTTCACTGAAGAACTAATACCACACAGTGAGGATACTCTATTACAAGTGAAAGTCAAGCTTTTAAAACCTCACTTCAGTAAAAAAATATCTAAGTATTATCAGCAAAATTAATCTAAAGTACTCAAAGTATTGTTGAAGTGATTTGTTCCCCGTCAGTGTTGTTTAATGTGTGTGTGTGTGTGTGTGTGTGTGTGTGTGTGTGTGTGTGTGTGTGTGTGTGTGTGTGTGTGTGTGTGTGTGTGTGATTTTACTGCAACAGATGTCTAAGGTTGATCTCATATTAACTCCTTTATATTCTATTGGCTGGTTTAATCTACAGCGATGCATCATGGTCTATCAGATCTTCAGTTCATCACAAATATTCAACCACAGAAGCATCTGGACATGAGATTTCACTGGGAAGGAAGGGGAGGAAATTCTTAAATCTCAAATGTAGCTAGTAGTTAAAGCTGTCGTTAAGTTGGGAAAAAGGAAAAATATTTGCCTCAAAAATGTAATGGAGAAGTATAAATTCATATAAAATGGAAATGCTCTGGTACATTAAATTTGAACACAGTACTTAGTAAATGTTCTAAGTTGCATTCCATCTCTGTTTATCATTATCAATTAAAGTTCAAATACTGTTTACTTATCAACATTTTAGTTATTAAGTGTTTACTGTGTTTGTTCTTGAATATTTCACCCAGATGAGATTAATATTATGTAATGTAGCCTCAATGTAATGTTGAACTGTAAAACTTTTATTATTATTGTTAATAATAGACATCTGATAAATAAACTTGATTGATTTGAATCACTACCGGCAGCCTCTTGTGGGGATACAATATAATACCAACAGGAACACATCCTCTCAAACAGCCCTCTGTGTGATCCTGCAAGATCATTCTTATACAAACGGCTGGCAAGAGCACTCTCCCAACGAACACGAGGCCTACTCTGCATTCTTGGGTTTGAGAAAGGCCCACTGATTTTACCCAACATGATAAACATTGTTTCTTCTTTAAGCTCTGAGATAAATGGACAAAATCTTGTTACCAACGTCACATCATAGTCAATCATTGCAGGAGTCATCAGAAGTATTTGTGGTGTTGTGCTGCCCTCTGCTGATTATTTATTTATTTATTTTCTTAAAGAATAACTTTGCCAACTGTCAACCTCATTTCTATGTATTTGAATTGTGGACACACTGTGGGACACAACAGCAAGTTCTGTGTGACGGCCCTCTGTCCCTGCCAGGGTCTCATTCCATCTCTGGTTCTCCCCCTCACACCATATAATTTCTTTTGTCGACCAAACCACATATTATGCCTGAGCTGCTCCTCCATCTTGACCCTCTACTCTGCGTACAGCTGAGGGATGGATGTTTGGCAGAGTGTACTTAGCATCTGTGACCGTCATTAGCTTCTTGAATTCCTGTTTTTAAACTGTGCTTATAGGCATCATATCTTTGGCGGTACAGTGCGTAATTGGCTTGTTATGTTTTTGTATCGCTTCAGTTTCTTCTCATTTGGGGCAATGGCTGAAAAAGCAGCGGCAGTTGTTGGTTGTCGATAGTGAAGTTTGACTAGTAGAAGCAGTGGGGCTGGTCTGTTGGCTACTTGCTGGGAGGCTGATGCTAGCATTATAGCGCAAACTCATGCTCATGGAGTTCTGTTTGGGTCGGTACCTGTTGAGATGATGGAAGAGGTTAGTGGCCACTGACACATTTTACACCAAATGCTGGTCAGTCATTTGTCAGACTTTGTCAGGTAGGAGAACTATTTCCAAATAACCGAAAGTGGTGTGATCTCTGCATTTGTGTCTCTGCTGTGCGATTGGCTGTTGGTGTAGTGTTTTCTAGGTAGAGGACAACGGATTTAAAAAAAGATGCACATGGAGGAGCCCTGCTTCGACTTCCTCAGGACGAAGGAGACACTGGGGTGAGTGTCAGTCCGATTAATCACTAAACCTCAGGAGTAGGGTTTTTTTCTGAAACTGAGACCGAAGCAGTGATTCAAACAGTTAATTCATGTGAAACTAATTTAAAGCCAATCTACCTTCCAAAAAACGAGGCTTGAACTGAACCATGGGTTCCTGTTTCCACTGAACTGTGCAGTACATCCTCTTTGTTCATCCAGGTACCAGGTGTACCCGACTTGCAGGAACACCTCAGGGGTGCTGGGGTTCTTGCAGGCATCATATTTTCTCACCAAATGTATCAGACAAGTTTAAACAGTAAGTCATTCAGTCGTTGTCACTACCATCTGATTTTCTTATTAAGATCTGAAGCCAGAGTCTGAATGATGTAACCAGTCAAAACAGTCAAAATGCGTCATGAAGAAATTAAAAATACACTGTTTTTAATCATCAGGCTAAAAGTGCTAAACTACCTTTGAAAGTGCTGCCCTCTAGTGACCATAGTTAGACAGCAGAGACAAAAGATGTTTAAAAACTAAAAAGTTAGCACAACAGCTGATGTTCAATACGTCTGTTTTCTGGCTCAGGTGGTCGGTTTCGGGGCGGAACGACTCACCAGATCAGAGCGACGCCTTCAGCCCCGCCACCCCCGACAACCCTCCCTCCTCGGCCTACGGTGAAGTGAGCGTTTTTTGTTTTATGCAAGTGGTTGTAATAATGCTGCATTCACGTCCTGTGGGAAAAGTCTGGGCCTGTATTCAGACAACATCCTATAATCACGCCTACAAATCAGGTTTGCAAAGAGAAAAAATACATAAAATAACCAAACACGAACCATTTTATGTAGCTAATAAAAAAGTAATTAATTAGAGTAATCTGCTGAACTGTAGCAAAAACATGATGCTTAAATTTAGCTGTGCTGATGAGTGTTGCAGGCAGGTTTAAATTAAAGAAAAAGTGTTAACAGATTAAACTCAGATCATTTGATTTCACCCTCCAATCATATTTTACACTTTCTACATTATCGGCGAATAACATGTTCTGTATAGTTTTTTACACGCAGTGATGGTGTTGTACAACAGTTGAGGACGGTTTCAACTCCCATTAACTTGTGAACTCGTACAGGTGGAGATGGTTTTTTAACTCTAATAATACAGGGAAATACAGGGAAACAATAGTGTCGCAGGAATGAGTCCTAAAACCTGACAATAAATTGGCATTTTTGCACTTCCTGTTCCATCATCTAAAGTCAGTGGGTTTTTGGTTAGATGTCTGAAACGAGGTCTTTGTTAAACACAAGCTTAAGGGATTTTCAAATTTTGTTCTTCAACATAAAATTTCTCAGCATTTGTTAATTATAAAGCTCTTCATGTGTTAAAAACAGTTAGCGGCTGCTAACAAGTGTCTAAATGAGACTACAGAGGTTGTTGGGGACATTAAACATCCTCAAGGTGAACAGGGAGACTCATCTACTCACTAGTCACACATTTGTTTGTAGCCTAACATTAGCTTTTTAATTCTAGAAATGTATTCTTGATGAACAAAACGTGGAAGGATCATAAACTTGTGTTCAACTAGTATTTTTTTTTACAGTGATCCAAAATGTTAAAAACTCACAGAGGGAACCAGGGCCATGCTAACTTCTGGGTCAGCCAACAGAAATATGTCATCACTACCACCCTTTATATGAACGTACAGTGGCTCCTTCACCAGTGATTAGAAACAAACTAGTGAACTAATGATTTGCATGAATGGTGGAAGGTTTACAGTGGGCAGCTTGAGTATCTTAGAGCAGAGCAACAGCAGCTTCAGTACAGGGGCCTCATTTGTAAAACAATTCTTAAATTAACACAAACTTAATCTTGATCGAATTCATAAAAGATGACGAACATAAAAAACTTTGCTCTAAGAATCCCATTTGTGACTTAGACACCTGTGACTTCCTCGTATAATGCAGCACAAATAAAGGTTTAGTCGTTGACGGACCAAAAGACAAAATCAGACTTTTTGGATGGTGAGATCACAGTGATGGTAGAGGAGACTGAAGCCATGTAACTCGTATTATTCATTGAACTAAATAGTTGGTTGACAAAGAACTGCAGCTGTGTTTCTTGTTGTTGCACTGTGTTCTTAAATCTCAAAGTTTACCACAGGCTTGGACACACCTGAAGTAACCCTACATATCTAGCAGGAGAATGTCCAGACTTTTTTTAGAGATAAGATCAATTCCCATCAAAATCAGGTTTAATAAATAACTACCCATATGTGGTTTTCTGCTTAAGTCATAAGATCAGAACTGATTGCAAGTCTGTTTGTAAATGAGGCCCCAGATGCGTTTAAGAATAGTATTGACTGTGCCAACTGTTACCATCACAGTGATCACTGTAGAAAATTGACTTCCTGTGAAGCTGTGAGAGCGAATGTGATAAATGTAGAAATGATTTAAACAACCAAATAATTTCGACACTCGATGAATACAGGTGTGTCAGCTTTTGACTGATACAGGATTTACACTGCTAAAAAATAAAAATAATGTTCCATTCAAACGTACATCATATCTTTTGTGACAAAGTCTGGAAATATCAGAGGGAACAGTGTAAGATTATTCGATGTTAGTGTGAAAATGCTGAACAGAAGCAACCAAAGTACAGAAAACTACAATCTTGGCGTCTTGATGGATTTAACTGAGTCGGATCGTTTCCTTGTTGCTTTTAGCTGTGAAATGATGTGTCTGATTATTCCCAGGTGAAGTGAATGCAGCATGATGACTCAGGGCTCTGGTTTAAAATACAGTCCGTTACGAAAGACAACAAGAAGGGCAGAACTATCATTTAACATCACTTCAGCCAGTATCACTGAAAAATCAACTGCTACGTTTCTATTTATTACATATACATGTTCATACTGTACTAATGGAGGATGTATATGAAGCATTAAATGTACGGACTAACAGTATATCTGGTGGCCAGTGATACACGACTGTGACCTGTTTTATCTCAGAATGTACTGCAGTAGGCTGGAGGCTCAGAGTGCCACCAGAATAATCTGAATTTATTCTATTTGCATTTAAATGACTATTAAAAACACCTTAATTAAATACTTCATTAAATGTTTCAGTTAAGAGTTCAGTTTTGTTTGATTATTCTGTTTTTAAATGATAATAATAAAATAATAAGAGTTGTCATGTGTTTTTTTTTTAAATGCTTCAAATAGTCAGTTTATTTGAGATTAGTGTGAATGTATTCACACCATCATGACGGTGATATCTGGTCAACATGAAGATGTAATTTCAACGCATTTGTTTAATTTAACATGTCATAAATATGGAACTATAAAGTGTACTACAGTATAAATATGCAACTACAGTTGCATATTTCACTACACTGCTTCATCTTTGGGACTGAATTCAAAGTCCATCTCACTACGTTAATAATTAATAAGTAACACAGTTCACATCAACAGTAAATGCAAATAACTTCCTCTGACAAGACTTTGAAGCTGAACTCGTCTTTCAAAAGACCATTTTCTTTATCCATTTCTGCACAAGGACGTTTATTTCTGCTTGCCCATCAACAGTGTTACTGCTACAACGCTTCCTGATGTATAAAACCATTGGGTGGGTCGAGGGTCATAATCACATACGTGCTTGTGTCATAAAAATGTATGCCGTTAAGAGGAATACGCTTTGACCTAATTGCTGCCTTTACTAAAGTGTGGTAAAGGAGCTCAGAGTTGCCATAAGGCAAACAACAACAATATGGCAGTGGAGAGAAAGAATGAGGCAAGACTGCATACAGGTTGATTTGTTTACACTTGGACCTGATCTGTGGGAGGGTGTGACTCTGCTTTTAAAACTGCGATCATAAGCAGTGATGTGATGGGGGCAGGCTTGAGTCTCAGCGGTCAGTTGAGGACAGCCTGGAATCATTTTCACTGCATAGAGACGTACTTATCGCAGCAATCTCTAGTAAATAGACGACTGTGCAGAAAAACATCACACTCCTCATGTTCAGGAGAGATGTCGGAGGGTGAAATAAAGACCGAGGAGGCATACGGGACTTCAGACGGTAAGAAATTCACTTGATGACTAACTGCTTGATTAAAGTTGACAGAGTTTCCCTCATTTGCAATGATGTCAAGTTATACAAAAATATGCAGTTATAGTAAAATTAATTGTCATCACAGCAAATACGGAGACTCGTCCATTCACTAGTCCGTCGTAATAGAGTCCTGTAGTAATGAGTCCTAAAATCCAGAAATCAGTTAGCAGTTTTAGCACTTCTAGCTTCCTCGTTTCAAAGCCTAACATTTGTTTTTTACTTCTAGAGATGTAATATATGCTTATATGTTTCATGGTGTTCATCTATGAGGATTATCTTGATGAACAGAACTTGGAAGGATCATACATTTGTGTTTAACACAGATTATTTTCTGTAATAATCCAAAATCCAATTCTAACTTGGTGAATGTCCAATAAGGGACATACAGATTAAAAGATGTGTTTACGTCTCTGAGCCACAGAGGAACAAACAGCTGTGTCATACAGAATACAATGTCATGTGTCATCAGGAGTGTGATAAACTGAGTGTAAAGGTTTGAGGGTGGAAGCAGCAGCCTGTTTATAGATTATATCCAAATAATTTAGGATAGAGATTTGCTCTATTACACTTCACCTACAGTTCAAAGGAAAGCTGGATCTGTTTCTGGACAAGAACTAATTTTTTTTTATTCTTTTACCAAATAATCTATCTGATGTCCTTTCATCAGCTCTTAGCTTTTTCATTGCTCCTATGTGTTTTGCTCTGGTTTTACAATGTTCATTTCCTGGATCAGACACTGAGTTTCTCTCACCTGGACAAACAGGGAACAGTAATAAACCTGGGCGTCTCCTTTCCAGTGTGACTAACAATAGTCTAATCAGTGTTGACAGAGGGTGACTGCCAGACATCTGATATAGGTTTAATCCATATTTGTGTGTTACTTAACCTGCAACACAAGGCTTTGTTGCTTCTGCAGCTCTATTTGATTTACTTACATCCAGTGATGTTGATAGAGTTTCTATGTAGTTAGTCCCTGGGACCATCAGATGGTCATCTGAGTGGGTCCGAGGGAAATTCAATGAAAAAAAAACAAAAAAAAAAACTGCATAAAATCCCAAATCTGAAAACTAAATGTCCCAATCAAGGCTGCTCCCTGAAAGTCTGAGTCAATTAGTATGTCATGAACAGGTGGATACATAGAATAAATGCCCAAGGATAACATTTCAATGAGTAAATAAAACAACGATAACCCTGCCTAACCTATAAATATGTTTTGAATCTAGTTGTTGTACTAGAGGGGTGTACTGCATGTGATGGTGATAACCTAATAAGAAAAGTTGCAATTTAGAGGCCCCAAACCCTAATCTTGCCTTGAGCACCAAAATGTGCTGAGCTGGCCTCAATCTGACGGTGCCGTCAACAGCCGGCAGGAGAGATGCTCCCCGCTGTCCTATGATTTTTATCAAAATCACAATGTGGCTAAGTGCAATATCCAAATTGCAAGAAGGTGCAATTATCTGATAAGTTAAAATTTGTGACAAAACTGCATTATAATGAGGACCCCACAAATTTCACATTATCAGGATTTCAACAGTTTTTGTTCAGTGAAATTTGTGATGCAAAATTTTTTCATTTTGATGATTGATTGAGGTTGGATGGTAGGATATTATTGGTTGAAATTAGTTGGTTCAAGCTTATGTAAACCTACACGTGTTTGTTTTGTTTACAGGGAGACAACATTACTGGGTTGTGCTGTAAAGTATAAAAGACATTGATCATTTTGAAATATATTGATAATGCGTTCACAATAAGACCGGGGATATGATATTAAATGGTTTGAAAGGCATTTTTCATTTCAGTTAGACTGAACAAATTCAATTCATTCACATTCGGCATTTTATAGGTACGGCTATGTACACACACGCACACACACATGCGCTTTTAACATCATCTTTTCTAAATGCAATGTATTTTCTTACTGTTCCTTTCACTGTTTCACTGTTCATCTTCTAATGAACTCACTTTCCTTTTCAGTTGATTCAAAATGAGACGTTCAAAAGTTGAAACATGGACCAAGGAGGATGTCCACCAGTGGCTGATGACAGAGGTCAAAGTAGATAAGACTTGTGCTGACAGATTCTGTGAAGAAGAAGTGTCAGGAGACAGTCTGGTTGATTTTGAAAAGACAGACATATTGGACTTGGGATTTAAACACGGTCCTGCTGTCAAAATCACATCTTATCTAAAAAGTCTGAAAGAAGGACCACAACATGAATCACAGTTCCCAGAATATGTAAAGAACTGGTCCAAAGAGCAGGTGAGCCAGTGGTTACTGCAACATGTGAACAGTATACAGCAAATATGCAGAACGACTCCAAGAGGAAGAAGTGTCTGGAGACTGCCTTGTTTGCTTCAAGAAGCAGGATTTACTGGATTTGGAAGTGAAAAGTGGTCCTGCTGTGAAGATTCTGGCAGAACTCAGGCGGTTAAATGGGAAACCAGAGCCGACACTGCAACCCATCCTTCCAACCAGCTCAGACGTAGAAGAAGCACCAAAACCACTTCCACCTGAACAGAGTCTTGCCCAGGCCATAGCAACCACACAACCAGAATCATCAAACATAACTGAATCAAAAACAGAGGTAATAGTGGAAAATGAAAAGGCTCAGGAGACATTCAAGAAAGTTTCTGAGAAGGAGGAAGTTCAGAAGTCAAAGCCACAGAACTTGGGGGCCAGAAAAAAGGAAGCAGTTGTGGTAAACTGCAATGTTGTTTTATACTACATGGTTTATTAAATATTGTTTAGAATGTTGCAAAATAGTAAAATCATGACCAAAAATTAAATTGTATTGTTAGGTGAATGAATAAACTTATCCAAATACAGGCAGTAATAAAAGAGTAAAGTTTGTTTCTGTTTCTTCCTGCAGACCACAGGCCAACCAGACAACCCCAAGATCAGTGTGATGATCAAGGAAACCCTTGAACACCTTTCAAAAGAAGACTTAAAAACATTTCATTTCCACTTAGCAGATTATTACAAACCCCCACATAAACCCATTCCTCAGGGTAAACTGGAAAACAAGGACATCATGGACACTGCCAAGTTAATGACTGGCCACTATGGGAGCGAGGCTTTACAAGTCACAATAGACATTCTACGAGAAATAAATCAGCGTGATCTGGCTCAAGAACTGGAAAAGAATATGGGTAAGACAACCAGTGCAAATATTTATATAAACAGTCAACTTGTATTAACCTGGTCTTCACATTTTTTGTTAGTATTTTGTTGAAAATCTTTGTTATTTTGTAGCACTTTCCATCCCATCTTGCTGACACATTTTGATTACATTTTTTAAATTACTTCTGTTAAATCCCAAAGACCAAAAGCTGAAACTGGGTGACATGTTCGTTTGCTACCATGAGCACACACTTTACTGTTATTTATTTTGACTCAATCCCACCGTCCTGCTGCTACCAATACCCACTAGAGCACCAAATGTGGATTACAGTGTTTCCCACAAATTAATTTATTTGTGTTGGTTCACCACAATATCAACATTGGTTGCCAATTGATTTTCTAATTTTGGAGCTGTGCGTCCCATTCTCACTCACTTAAGACAGGGCACCCGTCAGTAAATAGCATGATGTTAAATACTCTGATACAGTGGATGGCGGAGTAGTTTTTAGTCCACCGGTGAGACCAACGAAGAAGAGGAGGAGGACTATTTAACGCAGTTGGCTTGACCGTAGCTTCTTCTGCAAAGATGGCGGCTGGCCTCATCGTTGAGACAAAGCCCCCACAAAGAGCGCCAGGCCTTGAAGCCAGTTTTTGTCATGGCCAAGCTGTGAACATACATCGTCATGTGATGCACTGGGGTCTTTTTCCCCATCAGTTAACTTCACAACCCCTGCGAAATGACTCGTTTTAATTTCAGAATTTGAGCAGTTTGGTCCAATACATTTTGGAAAGTCTAGAAGAGCTGCCTGATTAAATAATTTTATCCTCATTCAAGTTAGCTCCAGCACTAAACCGGAAGTTAGCCCACTCAATCGGCGGAAGTCTCGAGTGCACATGCTCTATGGCACCCCAGCTGGACAGCTACCAGCACAACTAAAGTCTGATTCTGTGGAAAACACTGGATTAATATACTGCTGAAAATAGTCCCATACAAATGCACTACTTCCTTCTGTTTGTTTGATAAGAACTACAATGAGCAGCTGTTTGAGGAAACTACTGAACCTTTTTTCAAACATAACTATATATTTATGAGGAGTTATTAAAGATTTATATATAGGAAGTTGTAGCTGTGAGTCACAGACAGTTTTTAGAAACAGACTAACACACTGTGTGGTTTTGGTTTCATTGGGATTAGCTACAACCTGATTAAAAAGCTTCAATTGGGAGGTGTTTTTTCTTTATTAATAATGAACTTATTTTACTGTTTATACAGGTCAACATGAGCAGCAGTGTCTGTCAAAAGATGTTTTGAAGAAAGAAGCCAACCAGGGTGACAAACTTAAGAATTTGTTAACTTGTGGTGGGAACTCATTGGACTACTATAACACATTTGTTATTGTTGTAAATAAGAGCTGTCCAGAACAAGTGCAGTATCTCCAGTTTTTGAGTAAGATGAAACTGTTCTGTGTGTTAGACTTTGACCCCGACTCAAATACTCCAGGTGGACTCTGCCATTCATACAGAGAGTCAAGAGTGGCTAATCTGCATAGCCCAACACAATATCAAGGACAGACTGACTCAGTGATAAAGAATCTTAACCTCTACAAACAGACCAGCTGGGTGTTCTGCAACGGCAGACATGACCTTGACAGGTGACGCAAACAAGGTGTTGGACTATAAGAACTGGCTGAGAAAATCTTGCAAAGATGTAGAGCAGTTGGTTTCATTTGTTTGCAACCCGGAAGTTCTTCTTCGTGGAAGAAGTCTCATCATATTCCTCCTACTTTCTCCTGTGGACAATGAGAAGGACCCAATATTTGATACCTACAGGTCTTTCATAAAGCACACTGAAGAGGAAAACATCATCACCATTTGTGCATCTGAGAGCACCTATTCCAAATGGAGGGAGCTGATACAAGAAAAGTGTGAATATGACATTGACCGTCTATCCATCAGTGACCTGACCCTAAGTGAGATCAATGGTACCATCATGGCACTGGGGCCATTCAATCAGTCATCTGGAAGGCTGCTGCCCTCTTCTGGTTCCAGCGTCGTTGTCCTGAAACAGAAGGATGAGGATTTGATGACTGCTCTGGATATTCTGTGTCTCAATCAGTGTGAAAAAATGTATGATGAAGAAAGTCCAGAGTTTCATGACTTCAGAATCAAAGTTGAGGAGGAATTCTACAGAGGAGGCAAAGTCAAATGGTGGAACTTCTACTTCTCTGACAAAGACAAAGAGAAGCCATTTGTCAATCGGGAGAAGTATGAAAATTTGAAGAAAATGATCAGTTCTCATTTGAGGGATTCAAAAAACATGTGTGATCTGCTCAATCTTTTTCACAGTCCAGGCTGTGGCGGTACCACCTTAGCCATGCATGTGATGTGGGATCTCCGACAAGAGTTCAGATGTGCTGTGCTGAAGGACAACACACTGCCAAAGACAGAAGTTGCCAGTCAAGTCAGAAGGCTCATGACACTTGAAAGTAATAAACCATCTCCAGTTTTGCTGTTAGTAGATGATTCAAAAGAAACCGAGAATCCTCACGATCTTGTGAACTGCATACAAAGAGCAGCTACAGAGGATGGCTTAAACATTAATGTGGATGACGCCCAAAATTGCAAAGTCATCATCCTTTACTGTGTTCGTTCCCATATTCCGGAGAAGGAATACAGAAAGCTCAATCCAATGCAGAGTCAATACATCACCGCCACACTGACAGAAGATGAACAGAAGGAGTTCGAAAAGAAACTCAAAGAGCTCCAGGAAACTCATGAAAAACCTGAAAACTTCTACAGCTTCATGATCATGAAGAGCAATTTTGACCAAAAGTACATTGAGGATCTTGTTCGTAACACACTGGAGAACTTTGATTTCAGCTCAAAGACGGACCAACTGTTTGCTTTTCTAGCATTACTTAACACCTATGTGGCAGAATCTGACATTTCCCTCTCACTCTGTGAAGACTTCTTGGGGATAAAAGTGATTCGCTGGAAAGAGGATAATCTAATGGACAGAATGAAGCCATACTCAAACTTTCTCATCATAGACACAGTTGAAAATTGGGGTGACTACAAAGGAATCCGAATCCTTCATCACTCCATAGCATCTGCATGTCTAGAAAGGTTAGAGGAATGCTTCCATTTAAAAGTAAGTGATATCACATCGGAGATCCTTCACTGTGAGCTGTTCTTCAGTGACAAAGTTGTCAAACAAAGTGTCATGCTCTCAATTCAACGAATGCTGATTGAAAGGCAGCGCAGGAAAGATGGAGATGACAGAGAACCATTTTCTTCTCTCATAAACAAAATCCACGACCAGCAAGGAAGACAAATGGTCCAAGAAATCTTTGTAAAGGCATCATCCAGGTTTGTGACAAGTGCATCCATTCCTCAGTCGCTGGCCAGATACTTGTACATCAAGGAGCGTGACTTTCCAGAGGCTGTGAAGTGGGCTGAAAAGGCCAAGAACATCAAGGAAAACCCATACACATTTGACACAATTGGGCAGATTCACAAAAGCAATTTAAAGTCTAACAACCAAAGAGAAAAGCAGGAGACATCTCACAATCCAGAGGATTTAAACACAAACATTAAAATAGCCCATAAGGCTATCACAGCGTTTAAAAGGGCTCAAGAGCTGGCAACGACAGAGGATGAACCTGAGGAGGAAGCTGCTGATGATGAGTCAGATGACTATCCCAGGAAGTCATATAATGTTTATGGCTATGTGGGTGTGCTGGAAATTGCTTTCCTGGTTTTTGAAATATTGGCCAGATTGCCATTCTTTGAGGAAAGTGATCCAATGAAGAAGAGGTACTTGCAGAGTTTTCTGAAAAAAGCAATCCCAATCACCAGTGTGTACAAAGAGCACAATGAGATCAACAACAGATACGTGGAGATCATCAAAGACCATGAACAGTTTCTTGTTAGTTTGAAAACTGAAGTAAAAGAAACATTTGATATTCTTGACGATTACTTCACGTATATAAAAGCAAACAATTCTGAATATGATTCAAAGAATCGCCGGACTTCCTGTGATCTTTATAAGAAGTATGTAGATCTTTTTTGTGCTACACCAGAGGAAATGAAAAGAGAACGACAAAACAATCCTAATCTCAATCAGAAAATCGATATTGAAGAGAAAAGATCATTTCTTGAGAAGAATCAAGCAGATACATTTGCAGGTATTCTTCAGCATTTGGACAAAGCTGCTGATAAGACTGAGAGGATCACAGAGTGCTATGAATTTCTGCAAAAACAACAACAATTTATTGACAAAAAACAAAAGACAAGGGAAACAATCAATTACATTTTGTCCAACATAGTTCTTTACCTCTTGAAACACAACATCTCAAGCATGTGAAGAGTCACAGCCAACTCTCTGCTTTACTTTCAAAAACTCTGCATGATGTAGGACTTAGGTGTCCTTTCCCAGACCCATACTACCTGGCTCTGCTGTTACTCTGGCCAAGTCCAACTGAGGAAAACACAGAACATTGGGACCCATGTGACTGCAATTCGAAAGTCATCCTGCAAGTGCCTGTCAACAAGGTTTCCAAGGAAGGAGCACTATTGCCTACTTCTACTTGGGAAAAGGAGAAGGGACTTAAGAGGCTTGTTTCTAAACCGACAACTGGATGAGACATTTTCAGCCTAAAGATGCGCCGTGAGCATCTTGGCACAACTGTGGCGAAATGGAAACATATTTAAGGACAAAGGCAATCATCAAGGCGCCTTCATCGAGTCAGTGGAACCACTGAGCAAGGACAGATGTTTGCCAATTCATGGAAAACTGAAAATCCCTGTGCTTCCTGCTCGTCAATGCATGACATAATGATATGGCTGTCAGCACAGAGAAGGTTTCTTTCTACCTTGGTTTTGCCATTAATGGGCCCCTCGCTTATGATATCCAGTATGAGAACTAGGGTAGCCAATTGTACAAACGAGAGCAACACAAGCAATGAGACACGAACTGTACAGCTTGACGAATAGGTGAAGAATTTCAAATACACCTCATAAAACGACATGAGCACAACTAAAATAGATTGCAGGGTTAAATGACAGTTCTGTAGCTCTAGCTCTATATGTATCTATGTTTTAAGATTCTTTTTTCATCTTTTATAAACATTTGTTATCCACTTTGAGTTTTTTGTTGTTGCAGATGTGACACAATCACTGAACTGTGTCCTGTTTATTTATCTGCAAGCACACACATCACAATACAGCTGTTGAACTGTACAGCATGAAAATAGGTGACGAATTTCAAATACACATCATAAAAAAACACATGAGCAAATGACAACTAAAATAGATTGCAGGGTTAAATGACAGTTCTGTAGCTCTAGCTCTATATGTATCTATGTTTTAAGATTCTTTTTTCATCTTTTATAAACATTTGTTATCCACTTTGAGTTTTTTGTTGTTGCAGATGTGACACAATCACTGAACTGTGTCCTGTTTATTTATCTGCAAGCACACATATCACAATACAGCTGTTGAACTGTACAGCATGAAAATAGGTGACGAATTTCAAATACACATCATAAAAAAACACGTGAGCAAATGATACTAAGACAAATTACAGGGTTAAATGACAGTCCTGTATACGTATTGTTTTTATATAATCTCATCTTCCATAAACATGTATTATCCACTGTCAGGGGTTTTTTGCTTTGTTTTATGCAGATGTCACATATTCACTAAACTTTGTCATTTATCAATATGCAAGTACAAGTACTGTATACTACAATGGTTTAAGCTGCTGTGAGCATGGTCGTTTTGCCGTTAGCAATCCCCTCTCTCCTCTCTACGTCACCACATGAATGTGCAGCAGTGGCATAGCAACAAACAGGAGGTTTCTGCTCTCTGTGTGTTCATGAGCAGACAAGACATCTGTATGGAGTCCTCTGTCCTGATTGTACTGTACATATTTTAATAATATTTTGTTATATTTCTTTTTTTTATTTAAAAACAGAAATTTGCTATCCACCTTTGTTGTTTTGTTTTTTTGTTGTCTGATGCGGATTCACCAAACTGTCTATACAAATATCATAATACAGGTAGTGAAGATAAAGTGCTGCTCTATTTCTCAAAGACAGAGAGATGAAGTCCCAGCAAAAAAACACTGGTCTACCACTCAATAATTCTGTATTTTTTGTTTGACTTTACAGTTTATTGTAAAATTATAAACAAACAAGAGTAAAGATGAAAAAAATTAGATTATCAGCTGCTCTTGTGTGAGAAATGTGATTGTTGTGGACATCAAGTTTTCTGACATGATGTAACATAGTAAGTTGTTTGTCAGCTCTAAATACATGTATCATAAAATATGCAATTAAAAAGATGTGTCCTATTTTTGTTGTTGTTGGTATTATTTAACAATTGTAACATTGATTCAGTTGATATTTGTAGGATGACATTCTGACACTTTACAGTGTGTAGTGTCAACCTGTGTATTTCTGTGAGCTGTGTTAAATCCACTTTAATGATTTTTTAGGGGCCTGAAATCTGTAAACAGTCTCAATTAGTTTCATTCACGAGGTAATTTAACAAATATTCTTCCTTTTCTCATTATTAGTTTGTTTGAGCAGCAGAATAAAAAAGCTGATTGCCAATCAATACCTTGTTCTTTATGGGTCTACGATTAATACTTCGTTCTGTTTACTGATTTGAGTGCCTGACTTTATTTACCTGGTGAGGACAACTGGCACCAAGGACACACTGCCGGTGACAAAGAACTCTTTTGTATTTCTTCAAATATAGGCAAATTTAAAGAGAAGTGTAAACACCACCACTCCCTAAAACATACCAACTGCTCATAAATATTAGTGAGTAAATTCTTCCTCTCTGCTGCCCTTTGACTGTTGGGTTTTTTGTGGCACTTGCCAGACTGTTGTGGCTGTGCATGGCTCTTCCACAAGCTACTGAGGCTCCTGTTTGTTACATCTAATGAATTGTTCAATTGCCAATATGTCTTGTTTCTTAAAACTTCAATCATCCAATCCACAAAACAAGAGTCAATAGCTAAATAAGCCATTTGGCAGAGAAAATTTGGCAAATTTTTCATGGGCCCACACACTAGCTTGCTGCCATGCCACAATTGCATGTTCCTCACAAATGTGGCACCATTTAAAAGGGAAATAAACAGGCTTTTCAACAGCATAAGATGTATTGACAAGAAGCATTGATACAATAAAGAAATAATGTACCAAACACAATTTCCTTACTTTTTGTGCTACAGTATGTTTATAATATATATTAATGTTTAAACTAGACAGATCAGTAAGTTGTCAATAAGGAGTAAACTATTAACTGTCCCTCAGCTCGCTCATTATTTCACTGCCATACATTTTACATTGAAATTAGGCTTATCAATTAAGAAGCAACTCTGTAATTTTATTAGTTAGCATGAAGTTGGTTTGCATCGTACATACTGTTATTTTACTTATCTTACTTAAGTTAATACACGTACAACACAGTGATTTGACCCACCAGGGTAAACGCTGTTTCTTATTTAAGCTCTGAGGTAAATGGAAAAAATCTTGTGACCAACACCATATCATTTCCAGTCATTCTAATTTTTGTACCTAATATTTTTTTTATATTTCTTAGTCCAGGAATCAGAGCAGTCTTGCAGGAGTCATCAGACTGCTGATTGCTGGGCTTTTAAAGAATATCTTACCAATACCAACTTTCAACCTTATCTCTATGTATTTGAATTTGGAGCATACTGTGGGACACAACAGCAAGTTCTGTCTCTGCCATGTCCTGTGGTTACATATCTCTTTATTTGGTACCATACAACACCAAACATCCACTCATTTACACTACTGACCCACTGATAGACCATTTCAAACCCGTAGTTAATGTAGTTTGTTGTGACTAACGTAAATAAAAGATTACTTGCTTCTGACAGTACACCTGCGTACATTTCCCTAATTTTGTCATGGCTTCAACAAGTGACAGTGAGTACAACCACGTGGCAAACCTGCAGCAAGGCATCTCCCTGACCTCCAAACCAGCCCCAGAGGAGACAAGAGAAACTGACATGATGAAAACTGTAACCAAAGAATTACAAACAGCTCACAGCCTCACACCAGCAACCTCACACCATTAACATCACACCATCAGCAGCCTCACACCATTAACATCACACCAGCTGCATTACACCATTAGCATCCCATCAGCAGCAGCACACCAGCAGCATTAACACACCAGCAGCAGCATCAGACAGCAACACACCAGCAGCAGCATCAGCAACACACCAGCAGCAGCATCAGCAACAGCACCAGCAGCAGCAACATCCCACCAGCAGCAGCATCAGCAACACCACCAGCAGCAACATCCCACGCAGCAGCAGCAGCAGCATCACACCAGCAGCAGCAGCAGCATCACACCAGCATCAGTATCAGCAACACACCAGCAGCAGCATCAGCAACACACCAGCATCAGCAACACACCAGCAGCAACATCCCAGCAGCAGCAGCAGCAGCAGCATCACACCAGCAGCAGCATCAGCAACACACCAGCATCAGAAACACACCACCAGCATCAGCAACACACCAGCAGCAGCAACACACCAGCAGCAACATCACACCAGCAGCAGCAACACACAAGCAGCTTTCATAAGGATGTTGGAACACATTTAATTTGTTTTCTTTGTTTTCTTTATATATAAAAAAGAGTTTAATCCTATCTGTAATGCAAATGTATTTGTTAACAAAGTGTAAGGTAAAGTGTTTCCAGTGTGTTTTACCAGCAATTTAAGCATAAGGAAAAGCTGAGGTCAGCAAGCCTCAACTTACTCACATGTAGTTGCATCATATATGCGTCAATAATAAGGCTTTCCAAAACAGCTCATACATTACAACAAAGACCACATAACAACAGTCAGCTGCATGAACATGAACATCAACTAACACGATTTTATCACTCACAAGTATCCATCACTATATGAATTGTGTCCCTCTCTCTGTGCTCAAGTAATGTTAAAACAAAATGACTGCACTGATTCATCTGCTCCGGAGCAACAACCACATTTAAAACGTTAGATACCTGCCATCCATACAATCCAGCTTCTAGTAACTGATCAATCATTCAATAACATACATAAACCAAACGATTATTTAAAAAAAAATGTGGAATGTCACTTACCCAATGAAGATCACTCAGGGACAGGATGTCCATCTTGCGATCCATTCCGGAAAATTGCTGGATCAGTTTGTCCTTTAACTTCCGGTCTGTGAGGAATTCTTTGTCCACTGAGGCTGAAGCCAAGAGTAAGTTAACGAGCCAGTCTGCTGCTGTTTAACGTGTAGTCTGCCTTTTTCTTCTTGTTAGTGCATCAGAATCCAAACAGAGGAAAGCTAAAGTTACAGCTGCCGTTAGCTATATAAACTGTTAGCCTAACGTCTCTGCTGTTAGCCGTTAGCTGAAATGTTCGCTCTTGCTAGCTTGCCTCGAATCCTGACAAGGCGGTTGAAGGTTGACTTTTCTGGATAAATTCAGTTTTTCCTTGAAAAGACAGTCTTTAAAACCGGATTTTAGTTCATCCAGCCACACAGTCTTCTTTACAAAGTTAAGTCCAAACATTTCCTTTGGTTCAAACCGTTGGTTTTCGTTCTGGCCTCTTTTTCCTTCTCGCTCGCTCACCGTCAACTTTTAATTTTTCGCGGGTCGCGGGTGGCTCGTCCAATGAAATAATCGCGAATGCCCGCGAGCTATCCCACCCACAACTACACAAAATATGATTGGCTCGGAAAACTGTCAATTTTAAATCCATGCACACGTCTACTTAAGATCTTTGTTTTCCTGCCAGGGGGAGTCAGATTCACCTAGATACCATCAGAGGGAGGATTGTGATTGGTCCATTGAGTCCAAGTTTATAACCATCAAATAAATTATTAATATTATTTCAGTCACTGCAAACAAACAAATACATAAAAAAGGAAAAAAATGGAACATTTTAAAAAAATATATATATATGTATATATATACATATATATACACACACATAAATATTGGAATATTGTCTTCACTGAATGGTTCCCCTCTGTCATTATAAAAATGTCACTGAACTAGTAGTCATTTTGCCCTATTTTGTACAGGTCTCTAACTAATGATTATTTTTATTCTGGATTAACCTTCTGATTATTTTCTCTATTATAAGGGGAATTCTAGTATCTTTAAACCTGGACCCTTTATCATACATTTATGTTTTGGTGTGTAAATCATTCCTACTGACCAAAAGTTTTGGATGGAAGTCATGGCTGCAACATAATCCTTTGGGGCAACTATGAACGTCAAAGTCATGTCCACTAAAAGTGCTTGTTTTTGTCACCGACATGCTGAGGTTGTTATTTCAAGTGTCTGACAACATTACAAAAATGGTTCCTACAGAGAACTGTTTGTTAAATTATAACTCTTTTTGTAACCAGAAAAACAAGGGAAAGACTCACACTGACATCTTGTGAAAACAGACAGGAATATAGTGACGATGAGTCCAAAGTGACGTGTGTTTAGAGTTCTTGTACTTAGTTACATTCCTCCACAGTTTCAGAATTGATGGAGATTAGGAAATTTATGATCCTACAACACAATGAAACAACACCTGTTGGTCTCTGTGCAGACACTGGACCCACCTGATGCTCAGTAGATGGACGTCAGTGATGTTCTTGGCGGTTTTAATCAGCTGCTTCCTGAACGATGCCAGTTTGTGATGTTTCAGTCAGGATGCTGATTAAATAAAAATTAGTAATATTTCTGAACTAAATCTGAATTTATGGACACATTTGTCAGTTTGTGCAGCAATCTTTATTATGACAAAAATATGAAACCTAATGTACAGAGCAGCATGGTTGCGTATCATTAAATATGATCTGAACATGTTCACGGAGGTCGTGATGACCTGTAGCTGTAAATACTCTGAGTGTCTCTCAGTGAGTGTGAGCCGGCGACGAACAGATGAATGTGTGTTGAGTTTCGGGGGCGCAGCTCGCAGAGATCCAGCTTCGAGGGTTTTCAACCAGCACGCAGTCCGAGCCGTCGTCGGCGTCACTGCGGCCCTGCGGCGCCCCCCTCAGTCTGGAGAAAGACACTGAGCGACCGTCGGCCCACATCCAGCGACCCGGACCTCCAGACAGACCTGAGGAACATGGAGGAGAGTCAACGGCCTGGAAACTGATCAGTGATCAGGTAGAGGCTCAATAAAGCCTTACTAACAATTATATTCATACTGATTGATCTGTGAGTGATTTTCAGGATGCATCAGTTAATTGTTTAGTCTATAAAATGTCAGAATATTGTGAAAAAAGCTCATCACAATTTCCCAGAGCCCAAAGGAAATGGACTCAAACCGTCCAAAACCAGAAGACTCTTCATTTACTGTCATAAGTGACAAAGAGAAGCACCAGATCCTCACATTTAAGAAGCTGGAACAGACAATGTCATATGGACATTAGATGGGATGATGTTCCAGTCTACAGCAGGTGATGTTACACCTGTCAGGTGTTCTGACAGAGGCCAAATTCTCTTAAATCATTCGTACGTGCTGCATAAAAATAATACCTCATGATACGAGCGGTTCTTGTTTGAGGCTCAGGATTATTTATATTCTTTTAAATGTAAAAAATAAATTTGACAGTTTTTTGTAGTTCATCTGTCACTCAGGTGTTCAGACACTCACCGATCCAAAATGGCTTCCTCCCTGCAAACTTCCACAGCCAGGTCATGTCTCGTCGGGACCGCACGCTCGTCAGACTGCTGTTAAACCTGACACACACACACACACACACACACACACACACACACAGTATTATAATGGGCAGAATGAGTCTATACATGATGTTAGATGTTTGTATGGTGATGTCATCAGTGTCGTCTTCTCCTGGTGTTAAAGGCTCGTTATAGTTACGTCACTGTTCTACTTGTTCTGATACTTCAGACTACTACTTTACACACTGAGTCGTTCTCTCCACATTACTGATGTTTATCAGACAATACTGTCACAATATCAAAGTATTTGGTCAGAAGTATAAAGAATATAGCCTAAAAATATTGCAATATTATGTTAAGGCCACATCACGCGGCCCTATTGGACAGGAACAATCATTTTAGCCACTTTGTGTCATTTAAGTTAATAAAAATTAGGCTGAAACTTTTGTTCCTGTTCAAGTTGTCACTCTGTCATACCTGTGATAAATCTAAATCTGTTCATTAAAGGTGCAGTCTGTAAGATTTAGGAGGAACTTCACCACTAGATGCCACTAAAGTCCCACACTGGAAGTCTTTTTCTTTTTCTTTCCCGACTTATAATCATTAAGATTAGAATAATTAGAAGAATTATTGTTCTCATTAACTTGTGAATAAAAATATCATAACCAACAGAAATGATGTGCTCAATTATGAAAATAAGTTGCAGTGAATGTGGGAATGAGGGACGAAGTTACAACAAAACAAAAGTGTGTTTTCTTGTGGTTTACAGCAGCGAGCAGGTCCTCTCGGCGCTGGCCCAGCTCGCCACAGACGAGCTGACGATGTAGCAGCGTCTCCTGTAGTGAGTCCATCCGTCAGCACACGAGCTGCTCACCGACTTCCCCGTCTGAGGAGGCAAAGAGACAATTATCACAGCAGAAACATCCGGCTGTCCAAACCACACCACCTCCGACCTCTGCGAGCCAATCAAACGAGGCCGGCTTTAATCATAAAGGAGTCAGTCTGGGACTTCTGAGACTTCGGTTTACTGTCTTCATGTCTGTAGTTTAATAGTTTGATGTGTTGATGAGCTCCTTAATGCAGCTGAGAGTTTGTATGAAACACTCCACAAGTTATAAAGACAAAAGGTTTGAGATGTTTCTGACCGGAGCTGCTTCATGAGGGAAGGAAATAATAACACGTGTTTGTTGAGGAGGTGAAAGCTGAAAGTTGTGTGTGTGTGTGTGTGTGTGTGTGTGTGTGTGTGTGTGTGTGTGTGTGTGTGTGTGTGTGTGTGTGTGTGTGTGTGTGTGTGTGTGTGTGTGTGTGTGTGTGTGTGCACCTTGCGCTGGCGTAGCTCTGGGTGGTGTCGGGGTTCTGGATGATCCATCTGAGGAGGATCGTCGACTGGGAGCTCCTGCAGGAGGCGACTGTGAGGCGAGCGACTCCACCCGACGTCCCCCGGCTTCAGCTCCTCCAGCCGGAGAGGAGTCAGACTGTGGAACTGATGGAGGAGGAGGACAATGACTGAATTTACAGTTGTGGGGTGAACTGTTCCTTTAAGTAAGAAGAAATGTCTGACATCATCATAATAAATGAGAAAACTGTAAGAATATGTTCACTGTCTCACCGTCCAGACCTTCTCCTCAGCCCTCCTCTCTCCTGACAGACGCACCTGAACATCAGCAGGAAGTCAAAGACTAAAAGATCAGTTCTGTCTGTCAGATTCACACAAATAACACTTTAAAACACATTAAACAAATCAACATGCAGGCTGAACTACAAACTTTTTGAACAATGTCTTGATCTCTGCTGGTTTGTAATGCAACATGTAGAGATGAAGAGATGAAGAGCTGGAGATCGAGACGCTCTGAAGCTGTTTATTGGTTGTTTTTTTTTTTTTTATCTGAAATGTGGTGTGATATGACTTTGAACTTCAAAATAAATTGTCTAATACACATTATATGTGTATAAATCCATAAACACTGAGCTCTATCTGAGGAAACATCACAATGAAATCACTAAAAACAGCAAAGATAAATTATCGGGAATTCTCCTTTAATCAGTAAAAGATTCACTCACCTTTAGTCCTCCATGTCTGACCCTGTGTCCAGAGCTCCCGGTGCTGGTCCCGGTGCTGGTCCCGGTGCTGGTCCCGGTGCTGGTCCCAGGCAGCTGCCTGTACTGGACTTGGCTGTAGCTGTGGGCCGCCTGGTCCTGTGGGTCCCCGTCTCCGTAGTCCAGGAAGGGTCGGCGGTTTGGGACGTCTCCTCTGGGAGGATGAGGCTGGTTCTCCCACACCAGCTCCGCCTCGATGTCGGTGACCGGGTCCTCCTCCTCCTCCGGTCTGGGAGGGTCAGGGAGGCGAGGAGGATGAGGAGGAGGAGCTGGGAGTCGCTTCTCGTCCTCCTCCACCCTCAGGTCGTCTGGATCGCACCTTCCTGACACACGGCAGAGAGGGAACTTTGGCTTTCTTGCTCATGTGTAATTAAATGGCACAACTACCAGAAAAAGAAAATCAAACCCACGACTGAGAGCTCAGATAAAACATTTTACCTCTGTTCCTTCCAGAACGCTCTCAGACAGAACATAAAACATGCACATAAATATACCTCAACCCGTTCTGATCCGAACGTTAAGATTACTGACTGTATACAGACAGAAACGTGTGTCGAACGTCACAAAGATGACATTTCTTTTTACCTCCTCTGGGGTCGATGATCTCGACGCTCGCGGACGTCCTCTGTCCCAGCACGGCGTTTTTGGGGGTTTTCAGGGTGACGGTGAAGGTCTCGTGGTTTTCCTCCAGACCGTCGTCTATCAGGTAAATGTTCCAGGTTTTCACACTGACTCCTGCACAAGAGACGAGGAGACAGGATGTAACGCTGTTTGTTATCCAGAACTGGACCCAACATCAGAACTTTATCATGTTCAGAACATCACAGCTGCTGGAATATTAATGTGGATTGATTCAAGTTTGCTGAATTTATCCACTGAGATCCTCAAAGAATCTACTTTTCTCTGTCATCAGCTGCACGGCAGCAGAACCTGAAGCTCTCTGACTGGATGTTTCTATCAGCAATGCTTTCTGGGACTTGTAGTTATTCAGTCTTGGATTTTTGTTTAGTTGTGACTTTTCTCTACATCTGAACACAAACATCTGAACTTTCTCCTCCTCACAGCTTCAGAACAGCCTTGTTACTTTAGTTTGATGCATCTGAGGTGAATTATGGATTATTGTTATTTGGCGTCATCACGCCACCTTCACTGATGTCGACCTATCAGAGCACATCACGCACGGCAGACGCAGCGAGACGAGACAAAGCCGTAAAAGCCGTAAGAAGGCGTGAACAGACAGAGAGGGAGGCTGGAATGTGGAGAAAAGGCGTGTTAGTGTCTCGTATCTGCAGAGAGGTTCTGATTTTCTCTCTTTGTTGCTGCTCGGGACGCTTTACAACCCAACATGTGTCTATGTGACGTCCTGGGAATGAGACTCAACAATCAGCTGTCTTTGTGGTGCGTTCAGGAACAGCTGGGACAAATCCTGCTGATTCTACCTTTAACTTTAATAGTCTTTGAGTTATATTAATATGACGTCAGCTTCAGTTAGCTTTGACCACAGATGTCCTTCAGAGGGAGACTTTTTTCATTCACCTCATGAGATAAACGAGTGTTTTAATGTTTATTAGCTGCTAATATTTTACTATTGAACAGATTATCAAAGGTTCCTCGACCTGATTTGTTCTGATCAGGCTCGATTGGATCAGTCTCGTCTGACTGAGGTATTTTTCTCCTGACTGGACTATCCCTCAGTCATCAGTGGGATATTAGCGTTGGTGTAAATGAAGCTCGTGTGTGTTGAACCAGTGGAGTCAGACCTGGATCAAACTGGATCAGAGCGGCTGTGCTGTGAGTGAAATCTCTGCCGGGCTTGGCGGATCCTTCCTCCACCTGCTCAGACACGACAACACAAACACGGAGCTCATCAACTTAATCATGATGATACTGCTGCAGCGAGTCTGAGAAGCGTCACCTTCGTACCTGGATAGCCACGTACGCCGGGTCGGCGCTCTTGCCGCTGCGTTGGATCTGGATCTGAAGCGTCCCCGCCGTCTCACAGGTTCTGTAGCAGGTGGCCGACAGCTCCACCCGAGACCAGGACAGCTCCAGTCTGCAGGAGACACAACAGGAGACGTGTTTGTTGTGACGCATGAAGGTTGGACGTGTTTCTGTGGTGAAAAGTTAGAGCTGCCTTCATGTTTTAATAAGCTTTTTAATATGTTTGTTTTTATGCACCGACACACCGAAGTGCTCTCAGTTGATTCTGATTAAACTGAATCGTCAGAGTTTCTCTTCACTGACTGGATCAGATCCTCTCTAATAAACCGGTCGATCCTTCTACAAACCTACATCTCAGGCAGCGCCGTGTTTCCGGCCGGGTCGACGAGGCGGAACTGGAAGCTGTCGGCCGTCACCTCCACGTCGGCCGGGAGGACGAACACCACGGCCCGCTGGTCCACGTCCCGCTGAGTGAAGCGACCTCTGATGTAAGCTCCTGGTGGGACGGCGAGAGTTTCAACTCAGCTGAACATCTTCACCCATCAGTCCAGTAATCGATTACTGTTTCTAACCAACAGACTGCTCACCTGTCAGAACATTCTCCAGGTAGCCGAAGTACGGCGCTCTGGTGATGGAGAACTCCAGCTCCTCTGTGGGGCTGTCGGGGTCGGAGGCCTGCAGGTGTTTGGAGGTGATGAAGATACCGAAACGCCCGTCGCCCAGATCCACCACGGAGCTGGGACTCCGCCTGGTGGTCAGACTGGGAGGAGTCCGGTCCACCCGATCCACCTGAACACAGCAGGTAACCTTATCAAACACCTGACTGAGTCATTCAGGAGGATTACGTAAAGAGATAAAGGTTTTACTGAACAACTACATATATCTACTCCTGTTGAACTTGAAGTTATTCATCATTATACAGACTAACTTTCTTTGTCCTGTTTTTTGTTGCTTTGTTTTATCTGATGTCTGATGTTTTAGATTTTTCTCAGTTTTAGTCTTATATCACTTTACAAGAAGGGGACAAGTAGAGAGTAAAAATAAGTGCAGCAGCATACAAGTTGTAAAAAATACAATTTAAACACAAAGACATAAAACAATCGATGAGGAATCTCTTAAAGTAAGATGAATAATTATTATAAATGTGTGTTTGTTGTTGGGTACAAATCTTATAACATTAAAATGTGAACTCTTCAGGAAAACAACCTCGAAACACACAAAAATCTTCACATGTTTCAGTTAAATTTGTCTCCAGCTGTCAGACGTTTCTCTCGTGTTTCATTCTGTCCTGAAGCTGAAAGTCTCTGAACAGGTAAAAGCATCACTCAGGTGAAGTAACAGATGTTCCTGTTATTTTGTCCACCACCTTGACTGTGTGAGTACACACTGATAATAAAGTAAAGCGCCCTCTGGTGGTCGTTTGGCAGCAGGACGTTCAGACAGGTGCAGTTCTGTGTTCTGACCACTGGGTGTCGCTGCTGTCATGTGTAATCACCAGCTGACACACTGAAACACATCAGAACACTTCACCACGATTAAACTGCGATTAACAGCTGATTTAAATCAAGTTTTCAGCTGTTTATGGTTTAATATAATTCATTTTCATTTATTCTTGTTCATTCAATTTTATTTTTTGACTCAGCTTTATTTCTTGTGGCTTGTTAATCTCAAATTAAACACTGATACTAATACAAACATTTTAAAAAATACAGCGACATATATTTTGACCGTTAAAGTTATTTAGGAGGCTAAAACAGCTAAATATAAATATAAGGAGCTTTAATGTGACAGTAAACTGAATCTCTTTGGGTTTTTGTTTTAATTTTATGAAGTAAACAATTAAATGATCTGTGATGAAAATATAAAATATAAAGTCAGCTGAGCACCAAAATCGTCCATCAACATGAGATAATTCATCTTTCTGTGTCTCAGCCTCAAAACAAACAGTTCAGAGTTTTAATTTAGACAACAGAAAGTTCATTTAACCTCAATTTACATGTTTAAAGTGTAAAATGTTTGTAGACAGAAATTGTTTTATTTTTGTTTTTTTGCCCTCTGAGATATTAGTGCAGTTTGATCCCCAGTGGTGTGAGTGTGTGTGAGTGTGTGTGTGTGTGTGTGTGTGTGTGTGTGAAATATTCATGAAGCCTTTAAAGACTCACACACACCAAAACAACCTTACACACACAATAAAAAAAAAACTGCCTCCATTCTCTCGGAGGCTCAGGACGGTCGGTCCGGCCAGCGTGTTAGCCACCTGGCTGCCTGTGTGTGTGTGTGTGTGTGTGTGTGTGTGTGTGTGTGTGTGTGTGTGAGCAGGTAGCATGCGATGGTGGATGGGGGGGGTTCTTGGCTCACCTGCTGCTCTGCTTCAAATATTTATGTTGAGTCGTCCACCTGAGAGTCGACGGCAGCTTCACCTCCAACAAACATCAGAGTCCACTGACGTCCTCCAGACATCACTGCTGCTCCAGTGTAACTGAGTACATCTACTCGAATGTGTAACTGAGTACATCTACTCGAATGTGTAACTGAGTACATCTACTCGAATGTGTAACTGAGTACATCTACTCGAATGTGTAACTGAGTACATCTACTCGAATGTGTAACTGAGTACATCGACCTGACACTGTGACTCCACTACACTGCAGGTTTGTCTACCTGCCTGTGCGACTGGTGTTGTGAGCTGCTCACCTGGATGTTGAACACAGCCGGCTCCTCCCTCAGCTGTCCAAACTCCAGGTATCCTCTGTTGCTCCCGTCGGTCGGCAGGAAGTAGAACCTGTCGATGTCCGCCGGGCTGCCCGGGTCGTGTTGGTAAGCCAGGTTCAGCTCGTCCACGTCCGTCTGGGTGAAGCTGAGCGGCGGAGACAGCGGGACTCCTCTCAGCAGCAGCTTTCCGTAGCGCGGCAGCTGCGTGATGACGTAGCTCAGGTTGGCGGTGACGGTGTCGGGGTCGGTGAGCTGCAGCTGGTCGGCGCCGATGGGCTCCGTGGAGCCGTCCTGCATCCGGAGGCCCGTGTTGTGGTGCAGGGTGGGCGGGATGCGGTCGCCGTGCTCGATGGTGAAGTGGAGGGTGCCGCTGCGGGACGAGTCGCCGTTTGTGACGACAAAACTGTGAAGACGGAACCAAATTTAGTCAGAAACAAGTCAGAGATGAACCAGATGTTCATAAATCTACCACCAAGATCCAGAGTGTGAAATGTAACCCTCAGTGTTTGCTGCTTAAACAGAACGACATCCGCAGAAGGAGCAGCTCCTCCGGACAGTCAGACATGTTTCTACAGGAGCCCAGAGTGGACAAATCACAGCTCCACAGAGGGACGTTCACTGCTTCTGATTGGCCAACGGAGGGAAGGCTGAGACGGGGGGATTCAGTTGGTTGCATTCTGTAACTTTACCACTAGATGCCACTAAATCCTACAAACTGGACCTTTACGCTGATTATTACATTACATGATTAGATTATGACAGTTATATAATAATTACATGTGTCATCTCTCTGGTTCCTCTGTGGGATTATTGAACTGGATTCTGGATTATTACAGAAAATAATCTGAAGGTTCTGACCCGTCCAGGTTCTGTTGATCCAGATCATCTCCACAGATGAACACCACTCTGTGATGTCTGAAGCTAAATTAAATGTGCAGCAGTAAGAAGCTAATGTTCGGCTACAGACAGACGACATCACGGTCACATGACTCAAACGTCTCCACCACTAAGAGTCTTACTGCACAATTACTATCCAGGTTTTCTATAAACTGATCAGAGTACAAGCTGTAAAGTCAGAGTTAGAACAGTGTGGAACTAAAGTGGGTTTTAGGACTCATCACTACAGGACGCTGTTTACAAGGCAGTGAGGCTGGTGCATTATGGGAAATGTAGGATCCAGTGTTTTTGGACTAAAAGTCAGAATATCTCCACTTCTGCTGCTCTGATCTGGACCTTTGTTTCACCTCACACCTTCTGAGAAGTCAATCAATTTATTAATGATGGAGATTAAAAACTGAGAAGAAACTCATATTTTTTGTTATTTTTTTTCCTCTCTGCTATTTTTTTTAATACAAATACTGAGAAATCTATAAGAAATATGATAATAAGTGTCTCGATGTTGAGTTTAATTATGAAATATTTCCAGTAATTAATCTCTTGATTTGTCTTAAGTAACACGGACAGCTTCAGTCATCAATCACTCACATGAAGGCCTGTTTTCATCTGTAGTTCAGTGGTGACAGTTGACAGAGCAGCGGACCTGAAAAATGAGCTGTGTGTGTGTGTGTGTGTGTGTGTGTGTGTGTGTGTGTGTGTGTGTGTGTGTGTGTGTGTGTTTCGTCCTCCTCTCAGCCCTCTGCCAACACAATCTGCCTCTCAGCCCTGCAGCTGACAAACTGCCCCGGGCCTTAACACACACCGGCCACCACACACACACACACACACACACACACACACACACACACACACACACACAGGCAGGTCCTAGTGTAACATCTGGCTCTGATGTCGGCCATATTTGCCCAGGGACGGCCGTCTGTGGCCGGCTCTGTGGCCGTCGTCGCCGTGCCAACGCTGTTGTTATTCTCATAATAATGCCCATTCATCATCCGCTGTCACGGCAACACAACACACACACACACATGCACGATGCACAGGTGAGTGTTCTTCAGATGTGTCCTCCTTCATCTTCTTCTCACTCACAACAAAGATTTAAAGACGTGATGATTCCACCTCAAACTCATCGACACAAAACTTTGCTCTTTCCTCAGAAGAATAAAAAGTCGTCTGCTCTCAGACGTGTTCGTGTTGTTGGTTCATGTTGTCGGTTCATGTTGCGTTGTGTCTCGTGTTGTCACTGTGTGAGTCTCTCTGTGCTTCACAGAGACGTGTTTACTTATCTTTAGTCTCAGTTATCATCTTTATCAACAACGCTGATGGTAAAACTGCTGCGAGACTCCTGCGTCTGTTCACGCAACAGAAAACTTTCACAATAAAAGTCAACTTCCTGTTCATCGTAACGAGACCGGATCATCACAAACATCCACACGAGTCAAACTTCACAGGAAATCACGAAAACACAACTCAACAGTGCAACAAAATAAACGTCTTTGTGCTAAAACTATAAAAAAATATAAAATATCATATGTTAAGAATCAGCTCCACCTGCTGATTATCATTACACTGTCTGTCTGCCTGTCTCTCTCTCTGTCTGTCTCTCTCTGTCTCTCTGTCTGTCTGTCTCTCTCTCTGTCTCTGTCTCTCTCTCTCTCTCTCTCTCTGCCTGTCTGTCTGTCTGTCTCACCACCCGTCAGTCTTCAGGCTTCTTGGCTGTGATGTGAGGGCTCTCAGAGAGGCAGCCGGTCGGGGCAGCAGAGGTTTGGGTGACAAACTCGGGGTCTGCACACACTCCAGGTCACACACACCCCAACACACTCCCCCTCTTCCTCCCTCCTCCTCCTCCTCCCCCTTAAAACCCTGCCGCTGCCAAATTGGCTGGAAAAGCAGATAAACACAGCGTAGCAGAGAGAGAGAAAGCCTCTCGTCTCCTGACGCTGATGGGTTTTTTCCTCCCTCGTCTCGGTGCCCAGTTCTTCTTTCGTCGGCCAAATGTTGTGTGTGATACTTTTTCGGGGGCGCGGTGCTGACAGAAATATCCTCCGCTCACAATATGTAGGCAGATCATTTGCCATTTTTTCTCCTGATGTGTGCAGAATTTCATGCTGCGCTGCAAAATAGCTTCACTGAGCCGAGCGAGCCAAAGTCAGACGGCTCAGCTGCACATCAGCGGGCCGAGTTCAGTTCACACGAGCCGCTTCAGAATCAGACCGTTAAAATATCAGCCTCGGATTATAATCATGTTTTTAATGATTCAGTTCTTCTGTCTGACATTCATTTAAACCCCGACGCTCTCCTCGCCTGATGAGAACGGACCTCCTGTGAACGGCCCAGAACCGGAGATCAACGCTCTCACGATCCTGTTTAAATCGATCTAAAATAAAAAACTATAACCTTCTTTACTACTTCTGTCTGTCAGCCAGCGTGTTGTTCAGGCGTGATGACGTCTTGATGTCACGTTACCGTGCAGAAACACGGGTCGATGTTTGTGACACAGTTTCAACATTTTATCAGTTATTGATTTACAGACTTTTAGCTGAGATTGTTCAGATTTTAAGAAAATGACTTATTTTACAATAATCTAAGAAATAACATCACAGTGAGCAAAAATACCAATGTAGGCACTGATGTATTTACCATCACACCTCTGCTCTTTCTTCACAGAAATGATCATATATTAAAAACAAAAAAATATAAACATATCAAATAACATTCAGAGTATTAAGAAATATTTTCTTCATGTTTCTATATTCAGAATTTTTTTGGTTAATAAGTTTTGTGTTATTTATCAAAATTTGAAGAAAAAAAATCATCTCTGGTTTTTGTATTTTTTAAACTCATGATATGATTTTAATACTTTTATCAATTATTGTGGTTTATTATCTTAAATGACCTTTTAGCTGAGATTGTACAGATTTTAAGGATGTGAATAATTTGAAGATGATCTAAGAAATTACATCATAATAATCTAAAAATACCAACGTAGGCGCTGAGGAATAACTGTAGATGAATTAATCAAAATGTTCTCTGCTCGTAAAAATGAGAATTTATTAAAACATCAAATATATAAATATTTCAAATAACTTGAAGAGTGTTAAGAAATATTTTATTTATCTTTTTACATTCAGAACTGTTTCAAATTAATATGTTTTGTGTCTTTATTTAATAAAATTAAGAAAAAAATATCAGATTTCAGTTTTTTTATTTTTGACGTGATATTAAACCTAAAATCAATTATTGTGGTTTATTGATTTCATCACCTTTTAGCTTAGATTGTCCAGATTTCAGGGATATGACACCACTGTACGCACAGCGGAACCGTTTCTACTGAGCCCGACCAGAACCATCAGTTATAGAGTGTGTGTGTGTGTGTGTGTGTGTGTGTGTGTGTGTGTGTGTGTGTGTGTGTGTGTGTGTGTTCTGACCTGAAGGAGTCGCTCTCTGCGTGGCGGCTGTTGTCGTGGGTGTAACACACTCGGTGTGCGGCGACGTCCAGCTGTGTGAAGGCGCTCAGCGGGACGCCGGGCTGCTGGACGGCGTGGACGAGGCCGTGCCGCGGCGGGACCGACACGGTGTAGACGAGCTCCTCCGGACGACCGGACGAGTCCGACGCCAGCAGGATGTCGGTGTTCAGGACGACCCGCTGCCCCTCGATCAGATGCACTGCCTTGCTCAACAGCACCAAGTCACCTGGAGGCAGCGAGGGGAACATTTTAACACTGAACTGTTCTGCCAGGACGAGTTCAGAGTTACAGTCACCTGCAGCCCAGAGGACAGGGTTAAACTGTGTGAATGTCCCTTTAAAGGGAGCATATGTGAGAATCTACCGTCAAAAACTAAAGAAAATAAAAAGTATTTTTTATTCTTAATTCTGTCAATGAATCTGGATTTAAGTGTCCAGAAGTGAAGGTGACATTTCTCAGTAAAAAAAGGTGGATGGAAACAGAAAAAGTTCAAATTGGCAACTAAAACAATCAGAACAAAACAGATTAATGTCTCAGTATTATGGAGAGATGGAGGAGGAGGAGGAGGAGGAGGAGGGGGAGGAGGAGGAGGAGGAGGAGGAGGAGGAGGAGGAGGAGGAGGAGGGAGGAGGAGGAGGAGGAGGAGGAGGAGGAGGAGGAGGAGGAGGAGGAGGAGGAGGAGGAGGGGGAGGAGGAGGACGAGAACCCAGAGGAGACGAGCCAACGCCCGTCCACAGCTGCTCCACCTCCCCTCCGTTAATTATTCACCGGCTGAGGAGGTCGGCCGTTTCTCACCTCGGCTCCTCCAGGATCAGGAGGCCCGGAGCCAGAAGGACCGAGGCCTCGTCGCTCCGTGTTCACCCGACTGGCAAAGGGAGGGGGGGGCGCTCAATAATACATGAACCAGGACCGAGCGGCCGGCCAGAGGGACCGCACAGTGTGTGAAGGTCCATCAGTGTGTGTCTGAGTGTGTGTGTGTGTTGTGTTCTTATTGTTGCCTGAACTTTAGTCTGAAGTTTCAGGATTTTATGTTCTTTGATTTGACTCTTTTGAAAAACACGTTTTTACTGTTGAACGTCTTGGTGGTCACCTTAAATGAAACCATCCTCTCCTCCTGATGATGATATAAAGTCCTGGTTCTGTGTCGTCGTCCACAGAACAGTTCTGGAGCTTCACAGTAAAACAGAGTTGCAGCGTTCTGCTGAACAGCTGAAGCAGCTGGAGACTTGATTTAAAAACTGCATTTTTCTTCCTGTTAGCAGCGTACTCAGGTAACTGTCACTGTGTCACTGTGATGCTGAAGAAAACTTAAAAACATGATGTTTCTGAGTGAAGTTCTGCACATGTGAACACGTGAGGAGTTTAAAAAGGTTTTTAAGTTTTCACTGAAACAATCAATTATCATTTAATTCTTTCGGATCAGAGCGTCTGTGAACCAGAACTTTGGACGTGACCTCTGACCTTTGTGCACGGTGTGGACCGAGACGAAGAAGCTCTGAGTCGGCGTCTCGTTGTCCAGGTCGCTGAGGGTGAAGCGGAAGCTGTCGTGACCTTTGAACCCGGCGGCGCTGGTGGCGGCAGTGTGCGCGTACCACAGGCGGTTCATCTCCACGTCGTCCTGAGTGAAGTTCTGTCCGGCCGACAGCTCGGACCACCCCGACTCCGTCTGCAGACCAGAAACAGACCAGAAACATTAAAAACACAGAGCGGTCCACCAGTCAGAGTGAAAACAGCTGGAACTCAGGAAGCACTTAACATTTTGTTAATTATCTCTCGCAGTCGAGTCCAAACTGAACTCAGAACTGTTCTGACATGATTTTGGACTCATGAGCTGATTTTTTTACCCAGACAGAAGCTCTGTAAGAGTGACTGGGACTGATCTATAATCTAATGCAATAATAAGCCTGCAGATGACCTCAAACTGCCCCCAAACACAACAGGAGGACACAGAAGAATCCGCCTGTCTGAGACTAACAGGAGCATAAACTCATTATAGCTCTTTATTTCCTTATTTACAGTAACTTTATAACAGATGTACAAAGAGCTAAAATGCATAAAACTACATAAACTTGCATAAAGTCAAGATTTAGGACTCAGGAAACACGTCTAAACTATATATTGCCAGTCTTTAAATTTAATTGGCTGCATCACATGTCAATCATCTGGTGGCTGAGGAGAGATCCAACCATTGAACGAGTTACCACAATATCACCAGACTCCCTTAACAAATCATCTGATTTAAAGAATTGTTGTGTTTGGAGAAACTATTTAAATGAACACATAAATTATCTTTAGAGTTTCTTTCAGGACAAATTTAAACCCGGTCCAGTGAAAAATAAGACGATAGAGTCTCACCTTCAGCTGCAGTTTGCCAAAGCGAGGTTCAGCGTTCAGGAAGTAGTACACCTGGTTTGGGGGCGTGTCCAGGTCCTCGGCCTCCAGAGCCACGCTGGAGATCACCCTGCGCTCGCCGGAGCTCACCTCCAACCCGGCGTTCCTGAAACACCAACGAAGAAGAAAATGATGCTGAGGTTCAGATTAGTTTCAGTTGACTTCAGGCTTCTCTTCTCAACACGTGTTCGGTCTGTCGTATGAAGTGTGAATGCAAACGTGAACAAACCTGCTGAGAAAACAAATCAAACCTACAAATCAACAATTTCAGGAGGCTGGGTGAAGAGAAGAGAAGAGAAGAGAAGAGAAGAGAAGAGAAGAGAAGAGAAGAGAAGAGAAGAGAAGAGAAGAGAAGAGGTACTGTGAGAATCACAGATCCTGGTTTGGATTTTAATTGATGTTCAACTTAGAATCAAACTCTGAGAAGAATAAGACCCAGCAGTCCTTTGAATGAGAGGCTCTGATGTGATGAAGACGACCTGCAGAAACTTTGACACAAACAGGAAGAAGCTGAAAGTTTGTGTGAGAGCAGGTTTCTCCAGTGGGATCATGGAGATCTGTGGAGGTGGAGGAGGTGGAGGAGGTGGTGTTGGGTGTGTGGGGGGGTTTGAACATCAGAAACCGTCTGGCTGCTTCCTCACTCGTAACTAAAATCCACGCAGGACAGAAGCTGCCACGTCCATCCTGCAGGAACGCAAAAACAAGGAGGCCGGCATCTGCCAAGTCTCTGCGTTACTTCTGCCTCGCCGGGCTTTACAGTACCAGCTCGGCCCGTGCCAACGCACCCACGCACACCAACAACTGATCTGGGGACAGGGCACGGCGGGCGAGGAGGGGGAGGAGGGGGAGGAGGGGGAGGAGGGGAGGAGGGGGAGCGACGGGACGGCACGGGGAACCAGTCAAGGATGCAAATTCCCAATCACTCGTTCCAATGAAAATATTATGGGAGGAGGGGGAGGAGGGGTCACAGATTTCCTCTGTAGACATCCACTGAAGCAGAGCGACTCGCCACATGTGCACACAGGTCACCCCCCCCCCCCCTCCCCTCCCCCCTTCTGTCCCATGTTGACTCCCCCTGACCTCGTCTCCTCCTGCAGCAGCTCAAATACATAATATATCTCATCTCAAAGAAGCACCGTAAAAACATCAGGTACTTTAACTTCACATGAGTTTTCCAGGAGAAGAAGAAGAAGAAGAAGAAGAAGAAGAAGAAGAAGAAGAAGAAGTGATAATGATCATCTAATTAAAAATATTGGTCTCTTATTTGTGCCTGTCGTTCTTAATCTCAACAGTCATTTTATATTAAACAGTGAATAACATCTATGATTCAGTGTTGAAGCATCAGAAAAACCTCTGACCTTAAACCTCAAACAGTCGTGTTTCCAGAAATATCATATTAAAAAGCATTAAGCACTAAATCCTGAGTGTGTGTGTGTGTGTGTGTGTGTGTGTGTGTGTGTGTGTGTGTGTGTGTGTGTGTACTTGAGCAGTCGCGGCCTCTCGTCGTTGACCGGCAGCACGGTGACCCGAGCCGCCCCCTCGACTGCGTGGACGCCATCTGTCAGCCGCAGAGCCACGGCGTCCTTCAGGGTTTCTGTGTCATCGTGCATGTACACGATCTTCATCCCTGCAGAGGGAGGCAGGGGGGAGGAAGACGGGGGAGGAGGGAGGAAGAGCGGAGCCAGGGAGAAGGAGAGCAGGTGAAAGGGAGGGCAGGGAGGAGGAAGAGGAGGAGGAGAGGAGGAAGAGGAGGAGGAAGACGTATACATCAGTAATAATGCAGCGATTCTGTTTACCTTCACTTTGTTGGTTTTAATTCATTTATTTGTTAGAAAAATGATTAATATAGAAATGTAAAAGACACAAACATTTTTCTGTCTGGTTTAAGAAAATAGGTTTAAATCTTTACTGAGTTTTTGTACAACAGCTCCCATCATGCTTTGGGTGACGCTAACAAGAAGAAGAAGACAAAGACGAAGAAGAAGACGAAGAAGAGTCTGTTTCAACTGATCCAACCACTGAACTAATAACCACAGTATCACCAGACTCCCTTAACAAATCATCTGATTTAAGAGTTGCTGAGTTTGGAGAAAAGCTCTGCGTGTTTTGATGTAAATATTTTTGTGAAGTCAAGAAAATAAACTAAATTTCCGTTGAAACCTTCCAGAATCTACTGAGATGATTCTAACAGAACATGTCGTGTCGTTCGGCCCGGTATCGACCTGTGAGTTTCTCTCTCACCTTGGCGGAGCTCCTGCAGGGTGAAGGAGGTGACGGGGAGGCTCCTCAGCAGGAGGTCTGCTCCCATCTCCTTGTAGCGGCTCATCTCGGTGCCGTAGATGCCGTTGATGAGGCGCCCGTGAGCCGGCGGCTGCACCACCGTGAAGGTCAGGACGTCCAGCGGGGCGTCCAGGTCGAAGCCGTTCAGTATGGACGGAGTCAGCTCCCTCATCCCGCCCTCCTTCACCTGCAGGAGGCGGAGAACAGGAGGAACTTTACAGGAAGCCGAACTGAGCTTCATCATGGCGGAGTCAGTAAAAGGTGAACGTACCGTGAAGTTAGCGAACAGAAGTGACGGCGTCTCGTCATTGGTTGGATTGATGATGATGTAGACGGGGACGGGGGCGGAGCGATGCAGCCCGTCACTCACACTGATGGACAGCTGGTCGACTGTTGGCTCCACCCCTTTGCTCTCTGACTGGACGTAGTTGATGTAACCGGAGGTCAGGTGGACGAGACTGAAGGATTCTGGGAACAGAAGAACACCTGGGTCACATGGGGTCACACACACACACACACACACACACACACACACACACTGACCGACTCGGACTCCGGCGTTGCTCTTCTCGGATCCGGGCGTCGGCATGGTGTTCTCCAGGAAGCCGTGCAGAGGAGGAGCCTCCAGGTGAAAGGTCAGCTGGTCGGGGGGGCTGTCGGGGTCCGAGGCCCCCAGGAGCCCCCGACACAGGCAGGCCGAGGAGCCCTCGTCCACCGCCAGCATGGACTCACCTGGACAGACACAACCGACAGAGACATGAAGGAAACGGTCCGCTGCTGGCTGGA
>CM077789.1:961550-1144050 GCA_039737535.1 Lagodon rhomboides | reverse complement strand
CCCAGTGGTCACTGGTCTCCATTGATAACCACAGAGCTCCTCCAATCCCTCTTCTTGGCTCCGACTCCAGCGAGAACTAACACCCTCACCCAGGAGAGAGAGTGTGTGTGTGTGTGTGTGTGTGTGTGTGTGTGTGTGTGTGTGTGTGTGTACATGTTGTATATGTTACCCCCCCACACCCCTCCCAGTGCAGAGTGTGTGTTGGACTGATAGGTGACAGTGTGTTGTCGGGTCAGAGCTGCTCCGCTGCATTAAGAGGATTGTCAGCAGTGAGGACACAACACACACACACACACACACACACACACACACACACACACACACACACACACACACACACACACAGTATTTGTCTCCTGTTGGATTCTTACTGAGACATTTTCTGTGAAACGTTCCTACATTTTTTTTTTCTTGAAGAATAAATCATGTTTTTAAAAACATGTTTCCACATAAATAGAAGAAATATCTAAAAATATGAAAATGTCACCAGGTGGAGTCTTTTTAGGACCTTTTGACGCCACACAGAGTCATTTCATCTGTTTTTCAAGGTCAAAAGAAGAATAAAATCATGACGGGAAACAACCAGTATTATTTTATGACCTTTTATCAGGACTTTCCAGCAATTTATAAGATAAATCCTGATTTATAATAATAATTAATAAAGTCACACAACATGAACGTGTACGAGTCACAAGAAAGAGACACGCTGACAACCTAAAACAGAACGCCTCGAGCCACGACTGTCGTCGGCGTCGAGGCATGAAGGCGTCTTACCCAGAATGACGGCGGGGACTTTGTTGTTGACAGGAAGAACGGTGATGTTCAGGTCGTAAACAGGAAGTGTGCCGTGCAGAGGTACGGGTGGGGGCGGGGCGTCTCCGTGACAACAGCCCTCCGTCCCTCCAGCCTCGCCGTCAGAGATGATGAGGGTGACGGTGTCGAACACCGGCTCAGGTCCGATCTCTCCTCCTGAACACAGACACACAGAACGTACCTAATCATTGACATTTTTCCCACGGGCAGTGAACACATCGCCGTCTCCCATGATGCCTCTCACCTGTGTGGACGTAGTAGACGTGTCCCTGCAGCAGGTCCTGCTGGGAGAACTTGTCCACGGTCAGCCCGGCTCTCTGCAGCTCCCCTCGGCCCGGCCTGCGAGCCAGCATGTAGGTCAGCCTGGAGTCGTCGCTGTCTCGGTCCGTGGCCGACAGGTAGTCCACCGTCACCTGGACCCGCCCCCCCTCCTCGCAGCTCAGCTCCCCCCGCAGGCCTCCACCCAGCTGGGGAGGCTCATCGTTCATAGGCAGGACCTGAGATCAGATTGAGATGGATGTGATATATCGATCGCTCCCTCCATCACCACGATCCAGAGAGTCGACTGATGACGTCAGCAGGAAACTCACCTGAACCAGCAGCACGACATCAGCAGAGTTCAGACCGTCCGTCACCTTCAGGTCCACGTCGTCCTCGGTCGTCTCAGAGTCGTCGTGGATGTACCTGAAACACGTGATCACAGAACTGTCATCGCCCAGAACACAAGTTTGACTCTGATCCAAAAACTTTGTGACATCGAGCTGATGATCCGATCGACTCCGGCTGCAAGAGATCAAACACTGATTTTAAGGAACTGACGTTCTTCCTGTTTGATGATGAGCTGCATCTTCGTTGTCCTCTGTGTCTTCGCTGTCTTCATCTTCTTGCTCTTCTTCATCTTATTCCTGGTCATCTTCCTCTTTATCTTCTTTGTCGTCTTGTTCATTATCGTCTCCTTTGGCTTCTTCTTCTCCCTGTTTGTCCTCTTCCTCTTCATCATCTCCTTCTTTGTCTTCTTCCTCAGCATCTTCCTCTTCGTCAGCTAAGCTTCTTCTTCATTCTCTGTTATTGTGATCTTCATCTTTATGGCCTTCTTTGTCTTCTTCTTCTTCCTCTTCATGAACTAATGAGTCTTTGAATTCGTCTTCCTCCTCTTTTTGTTGATCCAGTGGGAATGACTGAAATCACAGTGAAATGATGCAGTTTTAAATTCTGGTATATTCTGGTAAGCCTTCCTTCTCTTCAGGTCCAGTGTTTCGGTTCTGTTGGAGTGATCTGAGGCTGCAGGTCGGATCAGTGAGACCAGAAGTTTCACAGCTCACACAGCCACATTAAAACCCGACTTCCTCCCTGGACGTGTTGTTTCCTCTGAGGTCTCAGTTCATGTTTCTGTGGTTCAGCTGCAGCACATCGACGCTGAAAACGATCCATTAAAACCCGATCAGAGACGTTTACACAGAGTGCAGCGTTTGATCATGAAGTGAAACATGGAGGCGTCTCATCACTGCTGTCACTCAGCTGTGACCGAGTTTGGTCTCACGTAGCTGCAATTTTTAGTCTGTGTGACACCGGAGAAGAACCGACTCCGGTCCAGTTTAATGTGAACCAGTGACGTGGAGGAGAAAACCAACCGTCTTTATATTCAATCTACTGCCTTCAATAATAAGAATCAGCTCCATGTGTGAAGACTCAATTCACTAATATTTAAACAAACATTAACAGAGGAACAGAATCCTACATTTCCCATGATGCAACTCTCAACCCATCATCAGAAACAATGTTGATGCTGAATGTTAAACAGTTTCATTGCACTGAAGAATAATAAATAATCAATGCTGTCGATGGATCTCAGTAACTCGTCGTCGTCCGGCTGCGTCTCACCTGAGCCGGAGTCCTCTCAGGTCCTGCAGGCTGAACCCGTCTCCCCGCCGCAGAGTCCGGCCCTGCAGCTCCAGCCGGCCGTGGCGAGGCGTCCTCTGGACCTCCACCCTCAGCGTCTCCTCCCGACTGTCCCGGTCCTGAACCAGGAGGTGCTCCTCCGTCACGAAGGCTCCTCCACCCTCCTCCACCCGCAGCAGGTTGGTGAAGGCCTGACAGCCACACAGACGGTCAATCAATACAAATATGGATATTTAAATGTAAAAATAAAAAGTTGACTGGTTTCCTATATTTTCCGACCACATTCACACGTTCACGGTTCAAATCAACAATCGTCTTATCAGTGTGGGTTTGACCTCTGACCTCTGGCGCCTGGTCGTCCACCGGGGTGACGGTGATGTTGAAGAGGAGGCCGGAGACGGAGCCGCCGTGCTGGTCGCTGACGGAGAAGACGAACTGGACGAAGAGCGGCTCCGGGCCGATGTCCTCCACAGGAGGCATGAAGGCCACCTTCATGTGGTTCACTGCATGCTGCCGCAGAGCAGGACACAGTAACTGAGTACATTTATCAGAGTACTTCTCTCATATACAGCTTTAAGGAACAGATGATTAACTTTCCAAACACGTTATAAACACATAGTGACACCTCACAGCGTCCTGATTCCTCTGACAAATCTAAATACTGTCTGTGAAGAGAGATTTACCTTGAAGAAAAGTTCCAGAACAACTTTTAAACGGACCTTGGGATAATATTTTCCATAAATCGTTGTTCTGTCCATATCACATTTATTTATAAATGATTAATAGTCTTCATTAAGCTCCTTCTCGTGGTGCTGGAGGGGTGAACACAGCTCCAGCAGGCTGCCTGTATATCTGAGGACGGTTCAGATCTGTGAGTTTGTGTCTCTGACCTGTGTGAAGGACTTTAACACCGGCACCATGTGGTCTTTCTTCATGCTGCTGGTGGTGTCGGTGTAGAACAGACGACCTGCATCCATCAGCCTGAGAGTTAAAACAATGAGGTTCAGTTTCATCTCAGTGTTTCTCCTCCACAGAACATGAAGCTTTCATTTTCTAGCTTTTGATTAGATCTTGTCCTGGTCCTGGATCAGTTTCTCCTGTCGTGTCCTTACCCAGGATGCATCGGGCTGAAGCAGGGCGTCGTGATGACGTAGGTCAGGTCCGTGTCCGGATGCTCTCTGTCGGTGAAGTGGAGCTGAGCCTGGGTGATGTAAACCACCTCCATCTCCTTCACCGTCAGAGAGCGAACGCTGCCCGACGCTTCCAGCGGCAGCTGGTCCTTCACCGGGAAAACATGGAGGACCACCGTCTGGAGCACAGCGAGGAGGAGACGGGTCAGAGCGACTGTCTGGATCTAATCAAACACTTCCAGACGTAACATTCAGTTTGACTCACGTAAGTCTGGGAGAGGTTCGGAGGCTGGTGGCTGTCGGACAGCGTGACGTCGAACGAGTCTTCAAACTGCTCCTCTCCTGAGTGCTGGTAGAAGATCTGACCCTGGATCAGGTCCCTCTGCAGGAAACTGTCCACTGGAGCTCCTGAGGACACATCGTCAATATCTACAACCAGCTTCAGCAAGAATCAATACAGCACATTCTGCTACGACAGAGCAGCGTTCAGAGGATCAATAAGAATCTGACTCAGAGTCTGACTGCAGAGATCAATATGTGTGAAATGATGTGATCAGGTTGTGTTCTGAAAAATGAGGCTGAGAGAGAATACTTAAAAAAAAAAAATTTTAAGATGTACAAAGTGCTGTATTAAAAGTAATTTAAATGGAAAAATGAAAGAAGAAGAAAGACATTTCTTGAAATGTATAAATATTAAATTAAAATCAAGGCGTGAAGTTTCCAAAATGAGATTTTTAAGCTGCAGACGACTTTACCTCTAAAACAATTCACACCTCCTCTCACATTAAATAAAGATCTGACTCCACCCTCACCTGTCTCATGGGCGGAGCTCCTCCTGACCAGCTGCCCCGCCCGGGGGGTGGAGACTACCTGGTAGAGGATGTAGTCGTCGCTGGAGTCCAGGTCGGAGGCCAGCAGCATGTACTCCTCCAGCCGCACAGCTCCGCCCTCCTGCACCTCCACCGCCACGTTGTTGATGAGGAACGGCGGCGAGTCGTCCTTCGGCAGGATGTTGATGGGGAACTTGTGGCGGATGCTGTGACGGCCGTCGCTGATGCGGAAGACGATGTGGTCGCGGGTGGTGTCGCTGTCGGAGTGATGGTAGACGACCACGCCCTCCCGCAGGTCCCGTACACGGAACATGAACGCCTTCCCCCCTGAGAGAACAGCGGGAGACGGTCGGACTTTATATATAATATATAATATATAATCAAATATAATTTATATTTAAATTCAAACAGATTAAAACAGAGTTTAGACTTTTCACAAACTAACAGCTGGACAATAAACCATCCGTAGCATAAAACATTTTAATATTTTAGTGTCTTTAATACGACTTTTCATGCATTTTCTAGATTAATCTGTATTTATATTTTCACTCAGCGTGTTGCAATCAGAGAAACATCTGCAAAGTGCATTTATGTCATTTTTTGTCTCCAGTCAACTTATTTAAAGAAGAAATGTTTGGACAAATACTGAAATGTTGAAGAATATATAGATATATATATATATAGTTTTGTGGTTTCTCGCTGCTCAGTTCCATATTTCTATGCGCTCTACGTTACGATCCTGTCAGCTGATGCTGCTTCGCGCTCTTCATGCTGCTCGGTCTGAACTCGGCGGCGTCAGTCTGAGGAGTTGGAGCGAACATGAGAAACTTCTCTGTCCTACATTAGTGAAGTGCTGGCCGGGTCCATCTGTCGGCGCTCTGCTGCTGGCTGGCCTCCCTCACACGCTACATCATGCTAACACTAACAGCAGAGCGCCACGTGACCGGCGGCCCACTGGCGGACATGTGTTGTTGTCAGAGGACGGCTCAGTTTACAGCCAACGCTTCGCACTTTGATTCAATTACTGCCTCCGACACGTTTTTTCTCCCATTGTCACTTGGAAATAACAAGTTTCTCTTAGCGCCTGCAGGCACCGCGAGGCGCTGGCTGGGGTTCGTGCTGTGAACACCGGTGGGGTAAAACATGGCGTCCTTCCCGGTGGCCGCCCGGTTGCCAGGATGGGGGCTTCCTGTCTCCCTGCGCGTTGCCAGAGAGACAGAAGGGCAAGGTCAGCAGACAGATTGAGAGACGAACGGTCGCGAGCCCGAACCTCATTAGCAACTTTACCGAGGGAAACCGACTACTGGTCCAACTGATGGAAACAACTTGGTAATTGGGCCCAAAGGTGGCGTTGGGCAACAGGCCCATAAAGGAAAAGATGGGATGGGTGTGTGTGTGTGTGTGTGTGTGTGTGTGTGTGTGTGTGTGTGTGTGTGTGTGCAGCAGGACAGGCAGCCATCCATTTGGCTGAAGGCGTTGGACCGAGCCTGCAGTGACTGTCCCCGCGCTGCAGCGCCGGCGCCCCCGAGTCGCAGCATGGAGGGTCGGCGGCGCTCTCCTCGGAGACGCGACTCCACCAGAGGATCCACTCGCAGGCTCGTTCAGTACATGTGTGCCGAGCGGAGCCAGACTTCACTCGGCTTTGTTCCTACTTAACAAGAGCGGCAGATAAACACGGGTCCAAACCGCGGCGCTGAAACGATGCAGGAGCAGGTGCTGGCGCCGGACGCGGAGGAGCGGCTGGTGGAAACCTGCCCAGTGGGACAAAAGTTTCAACAAGCGTCCAACTACTGTGCAGCTCGAGGAGGTTTATCAGGATTGTATGAGGAAGAAACAGGACACGAAGAGAATAAAGAGACGAGAGAGAAAGATTCAAATCAGAGGAGGAGAAGTCGTCTCAAACATTCATGATTTAAAACAACCGTACAAGTGATTTCTGATCCGACAAGTGGAGGAAGAAGAGTTTCATCTGTTACTTCATTAAAGTAGAAATAATATTGTACATTAAAACATTTCATTATATTCAGATTTCCATCTAACTCGTCTACGTAAGTTTAATGTAAAGGTTAAATTCTATCATGTTCAGTTAATGTGTATAAATTAAATAACCAGATGAGTTTTATTACAGGAGACAGAATAATTTAATACTTGAATAATAAACACTTAACGTTTACGTAGAACTTCCTGTTAACTTTATCTGTAACGACTGAATAAACACATCAGATGTTCATTAATGTCGCAGCTGAAGCTTTTGTATTATTAATCTGAATGTGCAACATAACTACTGATGGAAGTTATCAAATAAATGTTGAGGATGGAGCCGCAACAATTAATCAATTAATTAATGAGTTGCCAACTATCAAATCAATCACCAGCCATTCTGATAATCGTTTTATTGCTTTGAGTAATTTTTTAAGAGAAGAAGAGTCATGATTCTCTGATGTCAGCTCGTTAAACGTGAATATTTTCTGGTTTCTTTCCTCCTCTGACAGTAAAAACACTGATTAAAACAACTGATTGATGAACCGAGACAATAATCTACAGATTAATTGATAATGAAGATAATTACTTTCTACTCTTTTCCTGTTAAACTCTTGATGATGAAGAAAGAAACGGAGAAAGTTCAGGTCAGAAGATAAGTTTGCTGTCATCAGGTGTCTTCAGACGACAGATTCAGTCTGATTCACGGGACACAAATTAAATATTCACACGTCGTTTACAATTAATTATATCCGTCTCTATGGTAACCAGACATCCTCCTGTGCTTTTTACACTCCTGATGTATTTCTGTCACCTTTAATGAAGCTCGATCGGTTTAAACCGTATGATTTAATTTGTTAATCACATCTACTGAGTGACGAGCTGCTGATTTCCTTCCTCGTGTCCAGTTCATGTCTGCTGTCCTGTCAGAGACGCTTCACCCAATCACATCGCAGGACACAATGTGATGGTGGCCACGACATCACGCGACTCTCCAGCTGTGCGACAGGACGGTGAGACGTGTGAACGTCTCCGTGAGACAGATCGCACGTCTAACATCAGCTTTTCTGCCACAGTCGAGTTGAACTGAGTCAGAGAATCAGCTGCGAACACTCCTCGCCGTCTCCCTGCGAGCCTCGCTCCGTCTCTCCGAGTCTAAAGCAGCCATGAAAGGTTAACTCCCCGCCCGAACCCCTCGGGCCGCCTGCACTCCTGTCACCTCTCCCCCTCCTCCCCCCTCCTCCCCCCTCCTCCTAGCTGGTAGCATTAAAACCTGTTTGGGGACAGTGCATCTGCTCCCTGTGCACGGCGGCATGAAATGGCATAAGTCCCTCCAATCTGCTCGGTCCCGCTCGCCGTCAGAGACAAAGAGGCCGTCTCGCGGCGCGCTGGGCTGGAAGGGACAGACGTGGACGGAGAGGGAGGCAGCGGCAGCCTCGGCGCTGCCACGGCCCCTGGCGAAGTGGCCACGGCCCCATTTTACACCTGATTAGGAAACACATGCAGGGCCACTAGACATATGCTTCCCCAGCCACACCACGGTCCCTGGCGGACGGGCAACACATGGAGGAAAAAAGGCGGAAAAGGCCAGACGACGTTCTCTGGGAATCTCCAGGGCAGTGTGTCGAATACCAGCACGGGATTAAAGCAGCGAGGGACGAGCGAGCACAGACGATCCGTTTGAGGCCAAACTGGGGTTGTTTCTTACAGCGACGGGACTCCATGTGGATAAATGTTCTTGTTGAAACTCTCCATCCTCCACCTACACCCAGTGGATGTGCTCCATCAGGGATGTGCTGAGGGGACGGCTTAAACCAACATCTTAACCGTGAGCAGACAAAGAGCTGGATTAGATCAGACTGTCGCACAAAACACTGACAGTCACATGTCACAGGAGACATTTCCAGACTCCCTGATGACTGAACAGAATCACAACTTTACAACGTTACTCTCTGATTCTGGAGAAACTGGATCATATTTTATTGATAAAATATGTTCTGATGTCCTCTGACTGCTCGGCTCAACTCACACTGAATTTACAGGTTTCCTGATGAAAAGATTCACCTGCTGCTAAAATAATGCTAACTGCTGCTAACTGTTGCTGCCATTAGCCAGTTAGCTCAGTTAGCTATGCACATAGTGGTTCTATTAGCTGACTCTGGCCAGACGGTATGACCCACCTACAGCCAGCAGTGGAAGACTTCTCAGTTAAAGGAGCTAGCTACACGGCTAACTGAACAGCTACAGTTGGCGGTAGTTAGCTACAGCTGGCGGTAGTTAGCTACAGCTGGCGGTAGTTAGCTACAGTTGGCGGTAGTTAGCTACAGCTGGCAGTAGTTAGCTACAGATGGCGGTAGTTAGCTACAGTTGGCGGTAGTTAGCTACAGCTGGCAGTAGTTAGCTACAGTTGGCGGTAGTTAGCTACAGCTGGCGGTAGTTAGCTACAGTTGGCAGTAGTTAGCTACAGCTGGCGGTAGTTAGCTACAGCTGGCGGTAGTTAGCTACAGTTGGCAGTAGTTAGCTACAGTTGGAAGTAGTTAGCTACAGCTGGCGGTAGTTAGCTACAGATGGCGGTAGTTAGCTACAGTTGGCGGTAGTTAGCTACAGTTGGCGGTAGTTAGCTACAGTTGGCGGTAGTTAGCTACAGCTGGCGGTAGTTAGCTACAGTTGGCAGTAGTTAGCGGTTACTTTAGCAACAAGTGAAGCTGCCTGTCGATCAGGAAACTTGTCTTTTCCCCTGACCCTCTAACCTCACCTCTGACGCTGAGGCGTCCGTGCAGAGGTCCGTCCACCGCCACCAGGTAGACGGCATCGATGTTGTCACTGTCCACTATCTGCAGCTCCTCCCACGTGATTGGTCGGGACTGACCCTCCAACAGGTCCAAACCTGACGCACCAGAGAGGACAACGACTCTGAGGTTAAACACATCCTTTATCTAACAGGTAAAACATGAGGTAATGGTTACGGACCCATGTTCCAGGAGACTCTGGGTGCGTTTGTTTCAGCGGCTCTGATGGAGATGTGGACCATGATGGGCGGGCTGGTCGTGTAAGAACCGTCTATCGCCTGGAACTCCATCTGAGATAAGATGCATTCACAGAATATTAAAATATAAGTAATATAAGTTTACCAACTTATAACTGAAAATTAAAGGTCTACAAGGTTTTTCATCAGTTTACTTGATTGATACAGGATCAGTTTTCAAATATTTAATAAGAGACATTGATTATCCGTCTTTCTCCTCATCATCAATAATAATTAGCATGGTCTTCAGTACCTCGTAGTTCCTGCGGTGTGATTGGCTGCTGTTGGGTGGCTGGTACGCCACCTTCATCTCGTGGAGGTCCAGCCAGGTGAAGGACGTGATGGGCTTGGTGTGGTCGTCCAGGTGGGCGATGTAGCCGGCGGCGGGCGGCGCGGTCACGTTGAAGACGAGCCCCTCCTGCGGCGTCTCGTGGTCCTTGGCGTCCAGCGTCGCCGTGGTGAGGGGGGTGAGGATGAACTGGTCCACCTCCAGGATGAAGGAGGCCATGAAGGCGGCCTGGGGCGGCTGGTTCTGCATCGCACCGTGGATCAGAACCGGCAACCACACTGACTCTGCCTGAGGGCGAAGATAAGTTTTTAGGAGCAGCTCTCGATTCTAGAGAAACTTCCTTCTGCTCTTTTTCAGCCCGTGTGTTTAAACCTGCGTCTCCTCTGGGACACGCTGGTTTTAACACGACGTACAGCAGATAGAAATCAACACATAAGACACGAGTTAACTGTGACATGTGGTGCTGAGGAGTACGGAGACAATCAGACGTGTGAGATGTTTGTAATAAAGACACGTTCAGGGTCTCGATGATAACGTCCTGCTCCACATCCTCCTCATCCACCGAGCTGAGAACAGGCCATGAAGGTGTGATGTCACCTTCTGTCTGCCAATAAACCGCTTCACGTCTCAGACGCTGGAAACCTTCCACATCCGACTTGGATATGAAGCTGCAGTTAATCTACTCAATTAAAGCACTCTGATGAGCATCAGGACACTTTCTCCTCTACGAGCTGTTTGTCTTCAGCAGAAGAACATCAAAATCAATATTCTCATTTCCTCCACATTCACTCCTGGATGTTGCTCGTACCTCCAGCAGCGCCCTGGTGGCCTGCTCCCTCAGCTCCACCCTGATGGGGATGTAGTCGATCTCCGGTGACGGAGGGCTGAGGTGCTGGTACTTCAGGCCGGAGCTCAGGAAGTCCTGGCAGCTGGTCTTCAGGAAACGAACCTCTGTGGTGTCATGACGACACGGTTTGTTCCCGGGACAGAGCGCCGCCGTCTCTCTGCCTGAAGGACGACGAGCAGACGGGTGGAGGAACAGACGACACGGAGGAAACGTCTACGTGTTTATTGTGGTTGCTCTTTATTTTAGGGTTTTTTAACTGTTCTCTTAAGTCCTAAAGAGACGATCTGAGCTGCAGAGACGTAACAGCAAATACACAAAACATCAGGTTCACACAAAATGTACCATTTTTTAAATTCCGTTTTTTTTTTTACTTTTTATTTTTTATTTGTCTAAAACTTTATTTTTATAGACTGCAGATATCTAAATTAAATCTTTAAGTAAAAGATTTAAAATTTAGCTTTTGATTAAATCTGAAATTTCATTTAAATGTTTTTATTTTTTCCTTTTAATTTCTTTTTTATATTTTCTTTCATTTGATTTCCGTTTGTTATCGGATCATTTTTGTATATTTTACTGTTTCTATCTGTAGTTTTGTTGTTTCACTGTAAAGTAGCATTTAGAAAAAATGCTAATAGTTAAAGTTTATTATTATTATTTTATGTTTTTCTACAGAGAAAATCTTAGACTCTAAAAGTAAATTAATGTTTATGTACATTTTTCTAATTTATGTTCATGATTTAATGTTTCATATAAATTATTTCAACAAATCAAAAAACAAAAGATAAAAAAAAATGTTTTAATGACTTTCTAGTAAAATATATATGAAATAGATTTTAGACTTTTACCTTAATTTATTTTATTTTGTTAGGAGATCATTTTATTTTTGATGTAGATCCGTCAGCCAATCAGACGTCAGTATTCTCTGTGGTCTCAGGTAAATGACGGTGACTGTGACGTACCCTTCCTCTGCGTGGCGTCCTCCTCCTTCACCAGCTGACCCAGAGCCGGGACGCTGGTGTCGCTGCTCATCAGTCTGACGGTGCAGACCAGGTCGGTTCTGGTCCGGATGTTCAGGACGGAGCCGTCGATGGCGTTAGAGAGACCGTAGAACTGAGGGACGACCAGCGGGGCGCTGCCCAGCTCCACCACACCGGGCGCCTCCGAGTCCACCACCCGCACCGCCACAACCACCGTCTCCACCTGCGTGTCCGAGGACGTGAACCTCCACACGGATACGGCACGTTAAAGGACGATGCTGAAACTGCTGCTAATGCTAATGCTAATGCTAATGCTAACACGTCTCTGCTGCTAACTGACCTGTAGACTCGCAGCATCACCGAGTCCTCGTCCAGCTGAGGGCTGCCGTGGTGGACGTACTTCACCTCGTCCTCCAGGAAGCTGCAGTCGAACACCTGCACAACAGAACAGCAGTGTCACCTGCACCGTCCGTCTGTACCTGGGACCGAGTCACAGGTGCGTCCTCACCTGTGGAGTCAGCCTCCCGACTCTCTGAGTGACCGGCTCGTTCATCACCACCTCCACCTTACAGTCTGCGGTCGGATCCACGCTGATCTTCAGCTCCGTCTCCGTGATAAACGCCGATCTGCCTCTGACGACCTCCACCCCCGAGTTCACCGCCACCAGACTCCCTCTGCAGACGGACGCCGCCGCCAGCAGCAGCAACACGCCGACGGCAGCCATCTTGGATCTTCTTGTTGGGCAGGATCAGGTGGAAGGATTTAATCTGAAGTGAGGTTGTGACCACAGCTGATGGAGGATGAAGGCCTCACTGTTCAGTCTGCCTCCACCCACATCATCGTGCAGCTACACCTGCAGAGGAGAGAAGAGCGTGAATGAAACTCGCCGGTGACGTTTACGACTTTTACTGACGTTCACAGAATCATTCTGGATCAGAAGTGGCTTTGTTAGCGAGCGTGGAGTCAAACATTTTACCAGTCCAGAGTCTCCAGGTTCCCCTTCGTGAATAACGATAACAGACTAACGCCCCCTGGTGGCACGGAGGGTTATTCTGGATATCTGCTGTGGTGCGTTCAAGGGCAGCTTTCTGACCGACACGCAGGCGATGTGACAGTTTTCCTTCGTCGCCACTAGTTTATTGATTTCAGTTAACTGTCCCGTCATCTCGTCACGTATTTCATCAGGTTACACTTTTTTATGGTGTAAAGCTAAGAGACAACGAACGCAGATCGTCTGTGACAGCAGGAGAGAAATACTTTGCGCTGACGAAAGGTGCCGATACAACAAACAAGATACTGAAGGACGACACACAAACACCAACAACGTCACTCTTAAAACAATAAGACGCAAATCTAAGAGTCTCAGCAGCTTTTACAAACAGTCTGCTGCAGTAAAGAGCTGATAAACCCAGCTGTTAAACTGACCCCTGACCTCTTCACACAGACGTCTTCCTGTATCTGACGCTGAAATACTCACATCACAGAGTCCTGAGCTGCTCCAAACCTCCTCCAACGTCACCGTCTACCCTTAAAAACAGCTAAAAACGATCAGCTGCTGGGCTCTTAATCCTCCGACTGCCCCGTGCAAACACCAGAACTCCTCTAAACCCTCCAAACCCTCAAAAACAACTCCCAGCATGCCGCCCGGCCTGCTTCCCCCGCTGCTCCACACGCCCAGCCAGAAAACGCTTTCACCCTCCATTTCACTTCAAACCAAAGCCCACTGCAGGAAACAAGGGGTTAATCTGCGTGACCCCGCAGAGGTGCTGGAAATGGCATGGGACGGGTGGAGCGGGTGGAGCGGGGGAGGACGGGGGAGGACGGGGGGAGGACGGGGGAGGGTGTTTTCAGGATCAAAGCAGGGCACCAACTGGAGCCGGCGTGTCACTTCCCATCCAACCAGACGAGCGTCGGTTCGTTAGTTTGAGGTTCCAGCTGATGTGAGTTCAGCCTGCCGGTGCCGCTCGGCTGCGGCTCAGGAAACAGGCCGTACATGGTGCTGAGGAGGAGTGAGGTCATCACAGAACCGGTTCTGGAGACTTTGTCGCCGTGTTTATAAAAAAACGTTACATAATTTAAATTCCAGCGGTCCAACAGGTGGTTTGAACACATCACTGAGCTGTTTAACCCTCAGCAGCACCTCGGACGTTCCTCCAGGACTCGTGGTGTCGGTCCGACTCCCTCAGAACCTCCCTCCGCTCCGTACGTCTGTATGATGTCGGACAAGCAGGAGACGTCTGAAACACTTGACATCACACTCACTTCAGCCTGTGATTGGCCCGCTGTGTGGAGGTGAGAAGGGAACCACAGGTTGAACTCTCTGTCAGCTCCGTCTTCTGTCCCGACGCGACTGAAACACTTCTGTCAGTTCTGATCCAAGAGTTTTACTGTCTCACGGATCAGAACATCACCGCACACACACTGAAGATAAAACTGCACTCGCTGTGAAATACACTGATGATGTGAGTCAGGATTTAAACGAGCGTGGTCATTTTATTTTGACTGAAGAAGTCTGAAAACTAGAATGGCCCTCAGTAGAGTGCATACCTCCGCTAAGGCCCAATGCGTCCATAGATACCAGCCACTGAAATACACCAGATTTTTTTTTATATATATATTACAAGCTAGCAGAAACACAAAGCTAACATTAGCTACTTTACGCGCTTGATGAGGGTTTAATCTGCTTCCACTTTAGAAACCTTTTTAGCCTCGAAGCTAACGGTTTGGTTTCTGGACTGAAACAGACAAACTGAATCTCAACTATCTGTTGTTTGGTCATGAATGTTTGAAAAAATGAACAACAGGATGAGTCGACTGTCTGGATACTCTGACAGTTCCTCCACTTTAGCATTTAGCTCAAAGCTACGTTGAGCTATGTTTTGTTCTTTGAGTGAATACCCTACGTTTGATTTAAGTTGTCTTTATAAAGGTGTTAGTGTCTAAATGAGACTACGGAGGTTGTCGGGGACATTAAACGTCCTCACAGTGAACACAATCATCTGTGAACAAAACGTGTACGTAACGTAACCTTATGTTCGTAGCAAGAAATTGTTCTCTGTAATAATCCAAAATCAAACTGAAAACTTCCGATAGGCTTTTTGTCGAGCAAACCGGGGTGACGCTAACTCCTGTCAGACAATCGAAGAATCTCTCCAACCAATCAGAGGTCTCGATGCTCGATGGAACTACTCTAACTGTTGCCATGGGAACACCAGACGAAACGTAAAGTGGAGTCGAGTCAAACATCCGGTGAACATCAGTCGTTCTTCTAGTTTCACATGAACGATGAATTTCAGGTCTGCTGTAGTTTTTCCAGGTTGTTCAGCAGCCAGTTTAAGTTGTGAGGAGTTTATTACGTGAGGTTTGTTAAAGCCTAGAACATTTAACATTTATAACTTAGAACAAAACATTTAACTGAGAAAAGCCTCCAGTCCTGCCGCTCTGTAAGAAGAATCCACTGTACCTGCACAGCCGGTGGGTCGGTGCGTCGTCTCTGCGGAGACGTCGGACGGGCCGGATCCAAACAGCAGCGCCGAGGCCGAGCAGGACGTCTGTTAAACGATCCAGCAGCTGCTGCGACGGCTGGAAGTGAGTCACTGCTGCTGGATGGGAACGCAGCTCTGAGGTGAACTGACACGGTTCTGAATGAAACACGATAATTAACTGCAGCTCTGACCGCAGTCGGACCCACACGGGCCTTTGAACAGTTTGTGGCCACAGTCAGAACCTTCAGATCGGATCATTTTCATTCCAAACATGCCGAGTGTTTATTGTTTCCATCAGGTTTCCTTGTTTCAAACAGTGAAGTGACCGAGACACTAAATCTCTCCTGTAACACAGAATAAAGTTCTGACACAGATGCTACTGAAGCTAACGAGCTAGCTGTGCTGCTGCTTTACTGACTTCTACTCAAAAAACAATCAACAGATATTTCTTCTCCTAGTTTTTATGTGCAGTTTCTGATCTGTTTGTTTGTTAGTTCACATGTTTACTCGTAGTGTTTATCTTTTCTACGCTACGTTATGTCATTTGTACTTAAAATCGTTTAAGGTTTGTCTTCGTACGAGTTCATCCGTCTATATGTATATGACTATCAGTTCACATGTGAGTTTATCTGTCAATACTGAGCTTTTCTATACGTTTATTTGAGATTTGTAGATTTATACGTGACTTCAACGTCCTCTTCAACTGTCCTTACGTAACTTTATGTTCATGTGATATTATCGGTTCATACGGTGAACGTATCTACTCGTACGTGAGTTCATCTGTTCATTCAAACATCAGTTCATCTTTCCATACGTGAGTTTCATGGCCTGTATGTGAGCTGATGTGAGTTTAGAGAAGAAAGAAACATTAATTGTACTTGATGATTAATGATTTAATGCTACTTGATGCCTTCATACATGAGTCTATCTGTGTCTGTACATTAATTTATGTTTCTTGGTGAGTTAAACTGTTTTTATCAGTTCTCACCTGAGTTTAACACATTAATCTATCAGCGCCTACATGAGTCTATACTTACATTAAGTGTCTACGTTAATTTATCTGTTCCTATGTGAGTTTATCTCTTTATACATGAGCTTCTCTGTCCGTATATTACACTAACAGTGAGTTTTTCTGTCCACACGCTGGTGCAGCTCTGCAGCAGCAGGTTTCCTCTGCAGCTCTGCAGAAACTAAACTCTCTGCAGAGAAAGTTTCCACTGAACTCCTGCAGCTCTAATCACACCCTCAGCCTGTAAACCTGGAGGGACACACTTCCATCAGTGTGTGTGTGTGTTTACGAGTGTTTCAGATTAGAAAGAAGCCGAATGACAGAACGAGAGTAAAAGTCAGGAAATCCCCCGATTCTGCTCTGATCTGTTCTCTGCGTCGGGCCTGTTGGAGGTTTGTGTGAAGTCACCTACCTCCAGTTGTTGGAGCTTCTGCGTTCGCCTCCGTCTTCTTCACCTTCTGCACACGCTCAGAGGAAGAGGAATGCTGTCACACACACACAAACACACACACACACACACACTTCACACTCACTGTTTGCCACCACCTCCCCCGTTACTCCACAGCTCTCCGTCACCCTGAGACGTCTGGCATCCAACAACAAGAGCCAGAGAGAAGAAGAAGAGGGGGTAAACTGAGAGATAGGGGGAACAAAGGGCGAGCGAGCTTCCTCCACAGTCTGTCCTGCAGCCAGAACCAGAGAGAGAGAGAGCGGGCGAGAGAGAGAGAGAGAGAGAGAGCAGACAGGAAATGTGCTGTGAGGTTTCCAGGACTTTTATTTTTACAGCCCCCCGCCTCACTGCCTCCAACGCTCTGCCTTCACTTCTCTCTGCGACGCACATCTGTGTCAAATCCACCTTTAAATCTCATGTCTGGACCTCAGGTACCTGCTGACGGACTCACCTGAGGACCTCGTGTGGTTCAGAAGCTCCTGTTGGTTGTTTTGCAGCTGCAGTAACATTCAGGAGAGAAGACAGAGACGGATTCAGGCTTTAATCTGTGGACTGGTGGACAGAAGATGTCTGAGTGACGTGAAGAAGTGTTTGAAGAAGTACTGGAGTAAAAATATCAGTGAAAATATTACTTGTACTTTTGATGTTAAAGTACATTGAAGATCAGACACTTAGAGACTTGAGTTTATTCTTGTGGCGTGAGAACATTTGTTTCATCCAGACTGAGAAGAAATGTGTCTCACTGTCTCTGACTCTTCGTCTGCTTCCACACCAGAAGTTAACGAGGTGACGTCTGTCCTCAGCTGAGACTCGTCCTCCGGACACGTCTGGTGGAAATCTGCTCCGTAGTTTTTGTGTGATCCTGCCGACAAACCAACAAAACGACCACACAACAAACGGACGCAGGTGAAACTGTGACCTTGCTGATGAACTCATCAGGAAACTGTTCACTGACGTCATCAATCCCGTGAGAAGAAGACTGGTTTTCTCATAAGCTTACATGCTCTCACTTGTTTTGAGTGGCCCCCTGCTGGCTGCTGGAGAGGCTGCAGCCTCACAGCGTTTCCTTCACAGCAACAGGCTTTGTTTTTGGAGTAATTGGCTCTCGGTCCAGCGGACATTGTTCAGAGTCTTTGGCACGACTCCGTCAGCTGAAGCAGGAAGAAACATGTTTCCCTCTGAAGTGTCGTCGAGCAGAAGAAATAAAATACTGAAGTCCTGTCAGGAACTTAATAAATGCTGCTCCAGCTTCCTGTCATATTTTAAGTTTTATTTTGCTGTCCTGTGTGAAAACTGATCTGAATGAGATGAAGAATCGTTTGTTTCATGTGTCCGTGCTCCAAAGTGAGTTTTATAATCTGTTGCCTCGTTAGTTCCTGAGTTAAAACACAAACACAGGTCCGTCGCTCCCCGCCGAGCCGAGTGACTGACGGAAACCGAGCACAGCTGACCTGCTCACCTCTGTTACCCAACACACACACACACACACACACACACACACACACACACACACACACACACACACACACACACACACACACACACACAGTGAATAGCTTCTACAGGTGATGCAGGAAGTAGAAATCCCTTTAATGGAAGAAGCAGCAGTCAGGGGAGAAGCCGGTCCCAGTCCTGGTCCTGGTCCTGGTCCTGCAGATTCTCTAACAGCATTACCAGACGGCAGCTGAACAGCCTCACTCCGGGTTCAGACGACAGGATCTGTGTCACATTATTGATTAAAGCCAGAAGTTCTTGTTCCGACTCGTCCAGGAGAGGAGACGCTGCGTGATGTCACCAGGCAGGAACAAGAATCTGAACAAACATGGCGTCTGACGCAGTGTGAGTGTGATTCTGACGTCTCGTGGTCGGTTCTGTCCACCAGATGAAGGTCAGAGGTCACGATCTGACCCGTAGTTTCTACATAAATCTGGACTATAGTTCTGATCGTTTCCTCGCTGCTGGTGAGGACGGTCTGGTTTCCTCTCCGAGCTGTTTGCTGGTGTTCAGAGCGTCTCCTCTCAGTCTGAGTGTTTAAACACATGTTGTCAGTAAACCACAGCAGCAGTTCGGCCTGCGGAGGTCTGAGCGCTGGGAAACATCCAGCAGGAAGGAAATCTCTTTTCTCCTCTTCATTTGTTTCCTGCATTTCTCGACAGTGGTTGAATGTGAGTGAACACATTTACAGATCTGTGGCTCCGCCAAAATAAATCCTTCAAATAAAAACTGTTTCAGATTTCAGATGTTGTTGTTTCACAGTTTGTTTGATTTAACATGTTTCAGGCAGAATTAAATGTATTTATTTATTTATTTCTAATTTATTTTATTTTGATGAAAACTTTGTGTTTTAATACCCAACCACAAAAATTGGATTTGACATTTTTTTTATATATTTTGCACATACAAATGAAAAATGACATTTAATTAAATGGATTCATTTTATTATCTGACAGCTTCTGTCATCATGTTTCTCTGTTTCTTTATGTTTTATGTGATGTGGCCTTTATTATCTTGAGTTTGGGTTTGTTAAATATTTTTTTATCTGTAGGTGCCTTCACTTTAGATTGTAATTGTTTGATATTCATATTTGTTGATTATCTATTTATTCTGCTTCCAGAGGATTTCTTATATTAATAAAGATGATTTAAAGTGTCCTTGAAGAAGAGATTTCCATCAGATTGTAGAAGCAAACCACAGACACGTTCATATTTGTACCTGTTGTACACATTCGATTACAAAATGTCTCGTATCAGGTTCATATCATGTGAAACAGGAGGGACAGTTTGTGGCTCAGATGTCTGAACATCTTCAGCCGTGTTTGTGGTGAAAGAAACAGGTATTTTACGCCAAAAAGTGATTTTGTTCGTCTGTTATTCACAAATCTCAGGAACTGTTCATCCGATCTGCTTCATACCCGGCAGGTTGGTTGCAGAGGATGTCAGGAAGGGTTGAATTTGATTTTGGACGTGTGGCACGTTCAATCAGAAATCAGAAAAGGTTTGTAGGAACATTTGTTTCTAGTTTATTTCAGGATTCAACACTGAGGCAATAAAAAGACTGATTTATCTGTGAATTCCCCCTGAGATCTCACAGACTCTGAAGGACGACTCCACTGTGACTCCTGTTTTGTAGAGAATATTAAAACCATTAAAAGTGAGTGCAGAAGAAGAAGACGTCCGCGTGGCGACCCGAGCAGCTGGAGGTCAGATGCAGAAAGTTGTGCAGAAGTTGAGGCGTGTCTGTCACACTGGATTTAGATTCATTCGGAGGCGTCGGTGCCAGAAACGTCGCTGCAGCTCTGACTGACTTCCAGTCGGCTGTCCGGCGCTCGCTGATCACTTCTGACTGCTACCCTTTGCGTGGTGACTTTAGACTTTGCCACGGCGTTTGGCCCCGTGCCCACCTCCTCGGCCCCGGGCGCCCTGTCAGCCCGACGCCGCGACTCCTCCACCGCCTGAAATTAATTTCCCTTCCTCACTGACCCATAATTAAACCCTGGAACAGTGTGCAGTGACGAGTGGAGGCGGGAGAGAAACAACGAGAGGAAGAATCCTCCTTCAGTCGGAGCGTCGGAGGACATTTTGTGTCGGTGGATTCTCTGGGTGTGGAAGCTGCAGAGGTGGAGCTGCGTGTTGGAAGGTGGAGCTGTGCGTTGGAGGACTGTTGGCGGCCGACGCCTCCTCACAGATCTGTTGGCTGAGAAAGTGAGAATCTGCCGGCGCCGCTTTGAAATGCAGTTTTTCTGGAGTTGGGTAATTATCAGGTACGCAGCCGACACCTTCCAGAGGAGGCGGAGGGTTTCCACACAGCCTCTGCAGCCACGAGGAAAGTGAGAGATTAAAGCAGCTCGGGTTCGTCCACTGAAGCCTCTCCACCGGCAGCGTGTTGGCAGGAGAATCAGAGCGGCGGGCCGCTGCCAGCCTCGTGGCACCCGTTCAGCTCGGTGGCACCGACCCACGAAGAGCCAGAGCTGCATCCACAGGCAGCATCCTCCCTCCTCCATCCTCCCTCCCTCCATCCCTCCCACAGCGAGAGGTTCAGAGAGGAGGACGTCTTTATTAAGAGATTCAGAGTGAAACGCTGAATATTCCTCCATCATTACCGCTGCTCAGAGTCTGTGTGGAGCTGAGAGACGACAACAATCACCGTCACACCGTTTAGTGCAGGTTTCCACTTCCTGTCTCTGGAGGAACAGACAGGAACAAACACGCGTCTCTGTGCTGATATACAGATGATCTCAGTATCAGGGATAAAATATGTCGATATACAAATGAACAGTTTTCATATTGGTGCATCTCAGACGACACAGAGTGAAACTGACAGCTGTGATGATGATGATGATGATGTCAGGCTTCACTCGACTGTACAGACGGCACAAATACAAATACTTTCACTCTTAATTGGTCGTTTCTATTTGTTATCTCAGTTTACTGAAGGTCAAAGGTCAGGCTGGTCTTCAGAGCGCCCTCTGCTGGTGGAACAGGCCTCGTCCTGTCAGTATGTGGTGCAGGTCGGAGACGCAGCTTCAGTTCATGGATGAACACACGGCTGAGCGTCGGCGAGGTCGAACACGAGCCCATTAGTCCCATTAAAGAGTCGTACTGGTGACCAGCGAGGCTCCGAGTCTCACTGGGAAGCTGTCAGCTCCGATACGTCAGAGCCGCTGACTGACTGACTCGCTGCTCGCTGCTCCCCGAGGACGCCGCCGAGTGATGCGGGGCGGCGGCTGGGGTCAACAAAGGGAAATGGATCACACACACACACACACACACACAGGCCTGCAGCCTGGCCGGCAGTATCAGGTGAGGCCGGGTTGAAGGAGGAATTAGACGACTGGATGAACGAGACGATGAGGAGGTGGTGTGTGAGGGGGGAGGGTGGTGTCACCTCCTGAGGAAGGCGGGAGGGTTCGGGGGAGGTTGGGGGGGTCTGACCTTCGCTGGCAGCGATGAGGAGGGAGGAGCTCATCCTCAGATTATGCAAATGAGGCGTCGTTTTGATGCAAAACAAGCCGGACTGGCCGCTAATGTTTCTCCAGTCGTGAAAGGGCGAGACTCCCTGGGAGAAATACCAGGAGAGGGAGAGCGAAGGAGCTGGGGAGTCTGGGTAATGAGCGGGGCAGGGCGGCGGCTCCCGCAGCGTTATACATTATCATATTTCCACGTAATTAGTTGGTTTTTCCACATGAAATGAGGAAGCGGCTCGACGGTGCGTTCACTGCCGCGAGGACCGCCGGCCTCTCCTCGTCGCTCTGTTACTGAGCGACGACCTCTGACCTTTACTCACACCAGCAACGCACCACGCCGTCCACACACACACACACACACACACACACACACACACACACACAAACAAGCTCCTTCATCCACCGACAAACGAGGATGAGTCCATGGATCTGATTAATATGTGAATGGTGGCCATTAGCGAGGGACAGCGAGCTAACAGGAGCCTCCAGGGGCCCGTTGGCGGTCTGCGTTGTGTATCTGCGTTGTGTATCACGGACACGCGGCGGGACGACCTGGGCACACAACCAAAACACAACCATGATACTAAAGTGGTTTTGGGTGGAGGTGTAGCTGAAGGCTTCGACGACCTGCTGATTCTCACTGAGAGGCCAAAAGTGAGGATGTGATGTCACAGCGGACCTGACGGGGTCCTGCTGCACGATCATCACACACACACACACACACACACACACACACACACACACACACACACACACACACACACACACACACACACACACACACACACACACACACTCCTGTCACTGACTCTTGACTGTTGGTGGTTTTGCTAATTTTCATGCAGTATTTTTATCACTTTTAAAGGAAAGTAAGAAAAATTCCTGGATCCACAACGAAAGTTAACGAGGTCTGTTCTGGTCTGAGACTCGTCTTCTCTCTGTTCACAAGTTTTTCTGTAAACCTGCTGACAATGATTAGATTTGTGGTTTGGATGATCGTACTCACCTGCAGCAGAGTCAGAAGCTCACTGTGTGGTGGAGAAGACATGATGTGATCACAAATATCTAAAACAAATTAAATCAAACTCACCTTCTGATGAAAATCGTCCAAATCATCCCAAAAATCAGACCCTGAATCTTCCTGCAGATTCATTCAGTCAAACTTTTTACCACTCAGGAGTCAGCTGGGTTCAAATCTCAACTTCCTGTTGGTGCGTTCAAGGGCACTCCGAAATATGAGACTTACAAGTCAGCTGATGAAAAACACAAGTCTGACAACCAGAGAGAGAAAATTAACTACAGCAGACTTTGTAAAGAGAAGAAGAGAGACAGTGAATCACCTCTCGAGAACAAGGTGCCGCTTCAGCAGCAGTTCTGGAGACTTGATTTAAAACAGAGAAACAACCAAAGAAACATCAGATGTCTCCACACAGCTCGTCTGCTGTGATCACAGTCTGCAGCAGAGACACATCACTAACTGATCTGAGACCAGATTTACAGCCTCCACGTGGGTCGAGCTGATGCTAACACTTCAGATGACTTTAACACACAGCTTAGAAGCTACATGAAGATTTCAGCTTAATAAAATGTGTAAATAGCATCTTTTCAGATCAGTTTGGGGTCTCAGGCTTTGAGCTGGGACACATCAGAGCGGCTTCGATCACACTGCAGCTGCTGGTTTCAGATCAGGTGAGACCAGCAGCTCGTCAGGTAAAAACTGATCATCTGTCTTCTGAGTGAACTCTTCACCTTGTTTCTCAGACTGATTCACTCTCGTCAGCATCAGAACGGCTTCACCACAAACTGCTTTTGACGTGACGCGCCCAACATGCTCTCCATCCATCCCCGGGGGTCCTGCTGAAGCCGTGACATCCTGCGTGTTTGAGGCGGCGTGAGCTCGGGCCAACCCGGCCCGGCTGGGTGGATGGAAGGAGGGATGGATGAAAGGATGGATGGATGGATGGACCAGAGGCTACGGGCTGGGCGAGGCAGAGCGGCGGCGTGCTGGATGGCGTGCTGCTCAGGGAGCACGCTCAGTGAAGCAGCAGGCGGGCAGTAGCTTCAGATTAGCCCGCAGAGGCTGGAGAGGAGCTGGCTGCAGTCCGGACTTCATGCATCATCAGCCAGAGTCCTGCCCTGCTGAGTGTGTGTGTGTGTGTGTGTGTGTGTGTGTGTGTGTGTGTGTGTGTGTGTGTGTGTGTGTGTGTGCATGTGTGTGTGTGTGTGTGTGTGTGTGTGTGTGTGTGTGTGTGAGTCCACAGTGTTTGTGCTTTGAACAGGAAGCCATCTTTCTCTCTCTCCGCTGAGTTTTATCGGTGTGCTTCACCTCTGATCTGATCTGATGAGTTGTGATTGATCCTATATTGATTGAATATCAGATCAGTGACTCTGTTGGTCAGAAGGAGGCTCTGATCTGACTGTTTGATCTCTGCACGTCATGAATATGAAAGATAGTTCTCGTGTCATTAGAGACGGTCCTTTAAAAAACAAACTGCAGCGGGGCGTCTTCAGCTCAGCTGGTAGAGCAGCGTCTCATGTACAGAGGCTGAGTCCGTTGATCACGTTGACGTTAAAGCCCCGTTTACACGAAGGGAAAACGCAGATATTTCCAGGCGGTTTGGCCTCTCATTTACACGAAAACCCCGTTTTTATCACAGAAAACGATTATTTCTAAAAACTCCGGGCAAAGTGGAGAATTTGGAAAACTCCGGTTATGTGTTGTCGTGTCAGCTGGGAGAAACGGGGTTTTAGCTTCTCACGCTCATTAGGCTATGCGCCAGAAAATGCTTAACGTCATGTGAGCGCTTTGTTTTGAAAGGAACAGGAAGTCGCTCGTGTTATTCGTTGTTGTTGATTCTGAGGATTCTGATTGGCTTGCATGGCTTTATCCTTCTCCCTACACTGCCGCCCAGAGGTTTGGCAGAGTTAGAATGGCGCTCGACGGCGTATTTATGCGGGTTGATGGAAATGACAACTTTTCTGAAAACGATGTTGTGTGCACGATGTTATTTTTGAAAACGGAGGAGGGGAAATATTCGTTTCTCTAAATACCCTGCTGTGTATAAACGTGGGCTGAGTCAGAGCCTCCTCGTGGAAGTGAGGTCACATCAGAGAGCGACACGGCACCAAACATCACGGAGGAACCTTCTGTCGACTGATAAACCAAATAATTACAGACATGTTTATAGATCAGACAAAATAAATGCTCATAAACTTTAGAATTATCATCAAACTCACGTAGTGGTGCTACTGTTGGAGATATTCTTTGAGTTGGTGCTTGTTTCGGTGTTGATGGTGTTAGCTGTGTTGATGTTGGTGGTTTGGGTGGTGTTCATGGTATTGGAAGTCTTGTTGGTGTTGTTGATTCAGCCAGCTGAGAGTGGACATGGAGGAGGAGGAGGAGGAGGAGGAGGAGGAGGAGGAGGAGGAGAGGAGATGAAGGAGGAGGATGTTGGCTGGTGGAGGAGCAGGACAGGGCAGCATGGCGAGCCTCCAGTCCGCTGGCCGGAGCCCAGTTGGTGCTTAATCACAGCGAGCGGTCAGCCTCCGCCTTTCACAGCCAGCTGACATCAGTGCTGTGTGTGTGTGTGTGTGTGTGTGTGTGTGTGTGTGTGTGTGTGTTGGGGAGTTGGGGCTTCCCTCCCCCATCAGCCCCTCCACCCCACCTCCCATCCAGCATGTAGGTGTGTAATGTGCAGCCAGGGGAGGTGGAGGAGGTGGAGGAGGTGGTGGTGGTGCGAGTGTGACCTGCCAACACCACGAGTGCAGACGGGGAGTCGAGCCAAGGCCGGAGCCGAGCTGCCAGCCGCGCTGGGTGACCCGTCCGTCCGCCGCCCGTCCCCAGACACTCTGCAGCCGCGAACAGCAGCCGCGTGCCAGCCAGCGTGTGTGTGTGTGTGTGTGTGTGTGTGTGTGTGTGTGTGTGTGTGTGTGTGTGTGTGTGTGTGTGTGTGTGTGAACAGGGTCTTTAAGGTGTGAAAACATCTCCTGATGACAGTTTGGCCGGTGGAACGAAGCAGCTGCACGGCGTCACATTCACGTCCCCAGTGATCACAGTGTTTCTGTGAAACGAGCAGCGAAGCTTCGTGTCGGAGACGAAACGTGATTCAAACCGTTCAGAACATCAGAACAGTCAAAGAAATCATTTACACATCTGATTCTCTCTGGGTCAGTCAATAACTGTTTCCACACATATAGAAGAAAAAAGATCATTTACATATTTATGTTTTCATATTTCTGTGTCTTATTATCAGAGGAAGTTTAAAACATTATGCAGAAATATCAACAACAAAACAAAAATGGACAAAACAACAAAAACTACACTAAATAACAAAGACTAGAATAAAAACATGATAAACCTTCACTTAACAACTAAGAGTCAAATAAACTAAAACAAAACATAAACTACAATAAAACAACAAAAACGCACAAAAACTAAACGAATCAACTAAAAATCAACAAACACAAAAGAACAAAAACTAGAATAAAGAAAACTGATTTGATTAAATCAAACAAACATGATTTCATGTTGCTTTAATGTTCATGTTTTCCTTCCATCTTCTATTTAAAGAGACTTTATGTAACAGTTTGTATTAATTTAAAAGTATTTATCAGGTTTCATCGTCCACGTGTGAGCAGATTGTGACACAACGTGAACAATAAGACTTTCTCTCTGTTGTTGTGTTGTTGTGTTGATGTGTTGTTGTGTTGTTGTGTTGATGTGTTGTTGTGTTGTTGTGTTGATGTGTTGTTGTGTTGTTGTGTTGATGTGTTGTTGTGTTGTTGTGTTGATGTGTTGATGTGTTGTTGTGTTGATGTGTTGTTGTGTTGATGTGTTGTTGTGTTGTTGTGTTGTTGAAGCTGTCTTCTGGTGCTGGACTGAGGTTTCTCTGTGAAGGACTGACAAAATGACAAAATGATGTGTTGTTGGATCAATAAATGAGTTTCCAACAATCCTGCTGATCAGACGCTGTCATCACTGTCACCATGGTTACAGCTCGTCTGCTGACACTGATCTCATTTAAAGTGTTGATGATCATAAGAAGTTTTTCTTCTACGAACACAGATATGAAATAAAAACATCTGTTCATGTCTCTTTGGTTACAAACGTACCCCACTGACGTCATCACACCTAACACAGGTATCCATGCTCTACACCTACGTTACGTTAAAACGGTTCCCCAGTCCAGTAAATGTAACTTCATCATGTTGGTCCACAAACATCTGGGACCCAGCTGGAGGCTGAGACCTGGTGACCTCACTGTGCTGTGGGTGATGAATCCATGAGGCTCGTATGACGGATTTGTATTTTGCAATTCTGTTTTTTTGTCTTGGATCTTTAATATTTTCTGAAACACTGCACTCACCAGTACATGACTCAGCTGTAGCTCTATAGATCTGCATCACCTTCAGGATGGAGCAGGTAGCCACAGAAGAGAGAGATGAAGGATGTTGGTATTTCTGAACTTGTGTTTCTTGATCTGAATTCTTCCTCCCTGTTGAATATCACCTCCTCACTCTCTGAGCGAGCCTGCGTCCACGCTGCGTGCTGCTCTTAATGAATGCTAACGCAGCGAGCGTGGTGTGGCGGTCGCCCCGAGGCGTCGTGCAGCTGAACGAACCTCTGAATGTCAAACAGACACGACGACGAGCCGTGATCATGTTTCTAATCGGAGCGGCGGCGTGCTGAGGTCGAACATGAGCACGCAGGATTAAAGCAAACCCCCGACTGTTTAGCACACGCTCATTATGCAGTGTTGTCCAGTGTAGCGCACCACATCACAGCAGAGGTTAAAGGAAACATTATCAGGATGTTTTCAGGTCATATTCAAATGTCCGGCCTTTTATTGTGAAGAGCAGCGTCACAGTCAGACTCTCTGTTCTGTAGAGAAACTACAGGAGAGAGAGCTCAGCATAACAACGCATCATATTTATTATGTTTAAACTAAATATAACATATGATGTCTCTGCCTCTCACAGCCTCCTCGTCCACCTGCAGCAAAGCCTTCTGGGTAGGGAGAGGTGTCCTCGCCCGGAGATGTTAGCGGCCTGTCATCATCTCCACCCACCAGACGGATGTGACCACAGACGGCTGCACGTCAGCCCGAAAACAGAGGAGACGAACAGATGTGTGTGTGTGTGTGTGTGTGTGTGTGTGTGTGTGTGTGTGTGTGTGTGTGTGTGTGACTCGCTCAGCTTTTATGTAAATCAAACACTGTGAAGTTTATGATATAAATTGATTGCATTATTATTCGATTACAACTTGATTATAAAATATTGAGAGCAACGGTTCACTTGTGATTCCTAAAACTGATTGATGTGATTCTGATAAATCAGCTGGTTGATATCTTTACTCTGCTGTGCTTTTAATTTTTCATTAAGATGTTTTTCAGGTGAACTTGAACGTGGATTCTGGACGATCTGCAGCTGATCGTCAGCAGGTGAAACTATATCACTTAGTCTTTTAAAATGGATTTAAAGGTCCAGCACGTAGGATTTTTCATCTCACTTGCAGTCTCTCTCTTTCCAGTGTTTGGTTTGTCTGTTCTGGGCTACTGTAGAAACATGGCGGACTCTTACACCCCTTTCCTGCTGGTCCAAAGTCCCACTTAAACCCGCTAAGATCAGGCTTCTGTGTGCAGTGAGGACGTGTAGTAAGAAGTCCAGTAAGACCGGCGTTTAAAAAGCTGTGTAGACTCTAATTCTGGTGAAAAAGCAGCACAACTCTCATTATGAATCTTATATTTTATTTCTACCAACAGATCCTCCTGAATCCTGCACACCTGACCTTTAACCTCTCCTGATGGAGTGATGTGACCGAGCAGATGTCCTCGAACTGACGGCTTCATCTAGGAAATAATATGACGCTCAGATTTAAAGTCTCTCAACTGTGGAAAAGTGTGTGAAATAAGTGGAGAGAGGATTACAGCTCATTTTTAAATAAATGAAATGAAATGAAAGTGCGGTCAGACAGCAGGCTGAGATTCAGAACCAGCAGTGACGTCGTGTTCGACGCGAGCGTCTCAGCTCTCTGCTGCTTTGTGTTTACAGCAGCGTGAGCGTCTCCGAACTGTTTCCAGCAGCAGAAGGAAGGAGGTTAAAACAGGGAGATTACAGGAAGGAAAAAAACTTTGATGTGTACATATGCAAATGAGTTTGGAAATGTCAAATTAGCATAGATTTGGGCTGACCCGAGCGGCGGCCTCCCTCGCAGCTACAGGCAGCCGGGACGCTGACAGCTCGGCCCGCGTCCAGACGGCCTGCTTTACATATTAGAGTGGCCTCCCGTCACCGCGGGTTACCACCAGCATCCCGCCGCCAAGGAGACTGATGGAGACTGACAGGGCGGACGGCCTGACTGACGGACGGAGGATGGATGGATGGATGGATGGATGGATGGATGGATGGATGGATGGATGGGTGGATGGATGGATGGATGGATGGATGGATGGGTGGATGGATGGATGGATGGGTGGATGGATGGATGGATGGATGGATGGATGGATGGATGGATGGATGGATGGATGGATGGTGTACAGATAGAGGGACAGAGAGGGGATTAGCTCTGGGCCTCGCTCGCCCACAGAGGGAATATAAAAACACTTGATTATGTAAATGTGCTTGTTAATTTAATCAATTACTGTTGGACTGTTCATCAGAAACACAGCGGCTTCATGACCCGGAGCTGAGGAGGGACAGTCTTTGTTGTTCCGTCTTTAACAGACTCTCACGTTCACATTCTGTCTTCTTCAGATTAAATCATCTGAACGTTTCTTTGACTCAAACGAAGGCAGCACAGGTTTTTGGTCTCACAGTTACGTCACGAGTGTCTTCAGTTATATTTCTGTGCTTCTTTAAACCGTCACCAGGATGTGGAGAGGTTGTTAACGAGGTTGTTAACGAGCTGCTGCTGGTGAAACATTTTCTAAATCTGATCTAAATGATTTTCTCTCCTGTGTTTATTTGTTTTGGTTTATTTATTCCATTTGTGAAAACATGTTTGTTTAAAAAAAAAAACATTTTCAGGAGAATTTTTTTGTGGAACCAAATAAAAAAAATATTTATTTTTTTTCCTCTTGAAAAAGAACAGCTTTCTCCTTGAAAAAAATAATTAACTCCACACATAAAAAAAACACCAAAAGTTTTGTTTTTTTTCGTGTCAAACAGAGAAAAAACAAAACATTCAAACAAAAATGTTTTGTTTTTTCTCTATTTAAGTTCCAAACTGATCAATTCTTTTCTCCTGAATATTTTTTTCTCACAGATTTCCACAAAAATGGAATTTAGAAAGATTGACAAAGCTTTTTTGTTTCCCACCAGATCTCAAGTCATAAACACAGGACAGAGAATCATTTATAATATTTTATCAGATTTATAAAATGGATCAAGAGAAAAACATTTCCTCTCTCAGCTTCTGTGTGCTGAATATTTCAACACAGAAATGTTTCAAGACATTAATGAATGAATGTATGTTGAAATAAAAAAGGAATAAAATTGCACAAAGAAAGAAGAAAATATAAAGAAACTTTAAATATTTGTACTTTTCATCAGATATTCACCCTGTAAGGACACGATTCTACTGACATCTTTAAAACGAGCCGCTCTTCACCAGGAGCTGCTGGATCAACCTTCTGCAAAAGCAACATGAACATTTTACACTGTGGAAACACAAACTGTCACTCTGAGCGTCTGAAGAGGATTTCAAGCATTTTAACACGTTTGACTTCAACACAAACCTGAAGAACTCTGACTGAAGCTGTTTACAGTGAAACAGAAGCTTCAATCTAAAAATGATAAAATAAGATAAAAAAAAAATACTTATTTATTTCTCGGATATTCTAAAGAGCAGTTATGTTTGTTAGAAGATTAAAATCTTTTATACAGTGTGTGTGTGTGTGTGTGTGTGTGTGTGTGTGTGTGTGTGTGTGTGTGTGAGAAGCCCTGCAGCATTATGAGCAGAGCTCCTCCTGCTGGTGAAGCTTCAGATGACAGGAGGAAACTCAGCAGGGAGGAAAACATAAAAACACACTCTGACACACACACACACACACACACACACACACACACGGTTCATCTACAAGTGAAATGTTGTCCATCCAGCTCGCTCTGGTCAGATGTATCCCAGCGATCCTGTCCTCATCGAGGTCACACATCAGCCCGAGGCGGCTTCACAAACGACTGATGTGAAATTATTGCAGAGGTACGTTGAACAACTGCCAGGTGACAGCGAGGCTCTGCAGGAGCATGTGAAACAGAGTGAACACAGGCCTGAGATCAGCTCGACAACAACATGTGACAGTGTGATCAGTTCACGCCGCTGCAGCCTGCACACACACACACACACACACACACACACACACACACACACACATCTACATTCATACATGAATTACAATAATAATCAGAGGTTATCATGAGCCAGAGGATCGTAGTCGACGGGTCTGCGGCTCCACAGACGGCAGCGAGCAGACTCACTGAGGAGGGGAGGTGAAACCTGAGCGGAGGAGGAATCACCGCAGGAAAATCAAATATTGTACAAAGAAAATAGATTTTTATTGGATCAATTCAAATAAAATGATTTGAAAAGATAGATGCTCCTCACATGTGCAGAACTTCCCTCAGAAACATCATGTTTTTAAGTTTCCTTCAGTATCACAGTGACAGTTGTCTGTACATACGTGAGGACGCTGCTAACAGGAAGTGCTAACAGCTAATTCAGCAAAGTTTTAATGGAGTTTAAAGGTAATTTGTTTGTTTTTTCTCATTTTGATGACTTTACATCATCAGGAGGAGGAGAGGAGGACTGGGTTTTACATTTTGAAGGTTTCTCTTGATTGCAGCTGCAGACAGTTTAACACTCAGGTGTGTTAAAGTTTGAGGTCTCACAGAGGAAACAGTCAGATGAGTTTTCTAAACGTGTCGCAGTGAAGCGAGCGAGCGGAGCTGACTGTTCTCACCTGAGGCCTCTGCACACAGAACCAGCACATCTATTATACATACATGAGGGAGGGAGGGGGAGGGAGGGGGAGGGGGAGGGGGGGAGTCCAGATGTTGCCAGAGAGCCTGGTAGCTGTTCTCAGTTGAATGGACAACTCAGCTTAAACGGCCCCAAACACCTTTCATTTATTCATTCACCATTTTTAATTGATCTGCTGGATCGCATGAGAAACACTGCTGCACACACACACACACACACACGCACACACACACACACACACACACACACACACACACACACACACACACACACACACACACACACACACACACACACACACACTGACAGTGTCTCCCAGCTGGCAGCTGAAATCTATTTTGTTGTTGGTGGTTTGTTTTATTCTATCATTCACAAACTGAAACCAACAGGGAGGACGGGCTGGTGTCTCACACACACACACACACACACACACACACACACACACACACACACACACACACACACACACACACACCGTCTCCGGGCCGAGGGTCAGCCATCTTCCCAGCACCTCACCATTCAGAGAAGCTGCTGGAGGACGTCAGCGGCGATGGGAGCTGTCTGCAGCAGAAAGACTCTGTTATCTGCTTTCATCCGAGCCGCTGCGTCCTCACAACACATCAGTCATCACATTGTTCCGTGTGGACCGTCTGACCCTGCAGCTGAGACGGGACCGCGACCTGCTGACCTGCTGACCGGACCAGAACCCGCTCTGAAAACAAACGGCACGGAGCGCCGGGGAGCCGTCTGAGGCACCGTCAAGTGACTTTAATGGAGCTGGTCACATGTTCAGAGTACTTAGTTACTAACACATCAGTGTAGAAATACTCCATTACAAGTAAGAGTTCTGCAAAGTGAACCGGTACCAAAAAACTGTGTTTCTCTCAGCTGAGACGGACTCACTCAGTCTGATCCAAACTGAAATATCTCAACATCTGTGTGACGTCGACGTGTTTAATGCACTCGAGTCGATTCTGGACTGTAAAGAAACCAGAAGAAGAGTTTCCCAAACACACCTGAGATCACAGAGGCTCCATCGGAACCACTCAGAACCGCTGGAATCCACCATGGAACCACTGGACTTTGGGTCGACTCACTTAAAGCTCAATGGAAACTTGTGACATTTGAGATTTGACGGTCCGTCTCCTCGTCTGCTTCTGTCTCCTCACGGTTTAGAGTTTTATCACCATGATACCTGGAGATCAGCCAGGAGATGATTTTAAACAACCAGATATCTGCCTGAACCTCAGGTGACCCCTCCTGCTTCTGAAGCCTCCTCCCTGATCTCCACCGGGAGATCCCAGAGCTCCCAGAGCTTCTGTCCATCTGGCTCCTCTGCTCTGCGTTCGGTCAGCGGGGAGCATCTCCTCACGGTCGACTCACGCTTGATTCAATGGAGTGATGAAGCAGAGCGGAGGGAGGCGGCAGGTGGAGTGAAGGTAGATCTGTAACTCCGTGTTTATATTTGTGTTCCTGATCTTTAAGAGGAGCAGCGAGCGCGTCACCATGAAACTGTTGTGTCTTTCTGAACATGAAAAGTAATCGTTCCAGAAACTACTTCTAACTACACACCTGACCCCGGAAAAACTGAACCTCATCTCCATTTAACATCAGGACCTTAAACGAGTCGTATGGACGTCGCTCATCACTGAATAACTGCTTCATGACATAATAACTGAAACCATATTCAGACAGAAACGCTCACAGAGAGCAGACGGACTGTGAGCCTTCATATAAACCCTGGAGATGTGTTTCAGTCTGAATGACAGTAATCAATAGCAGCTCCTCCAGCTGTAACGATGATGTCACTGCGTTATCAGCATCACAGTCGGAGGAATCGTACGAGCTGGACGAGAGCATCTGCCGCGTGTCCGCAGCCAGGAGGGGAAGGAGCAGATACAAACGCTTGGCCGTCTCCATCATTACTAATCCTTCAATAATTCATGCTCACGCTGCCACGTCCGAATCACATTCACAACACGCGGCGCTCGGCTGCCAGCAGAACCCACACCGCTCGCTCGCTCGCTCGCTCGCCGTGAGGCCGGCCTGATTGAGTCTTGGCTCCGGCTGTGTTTGGGAGGATCCTCTTTAGGGAACGGCGTCCAACATGTTTCTCGCCCATCAATGGAAACATTTGGAAGCGTGACCAAAGGCGTTGTCCCGGTCCAAGTCGCTCCCAGCAGGGGGGCCGCGGGGCCCCTCAGGAGCCTCTGTAGCATCTCTGCTGCCCTGCTGCTACTCACAGAACACAAACCACACAAGATGTTGGCGACGGGAGGAAAATAAGACGACATACGGCGGAGAGTTAAACAAAGGTAGGTTTTAGTCTAAATAAGAGCCTCTGGCTTTCTCAGACCTCACTGTTCAAACTGAAACCACCTGAACCACTCAGATACACAAGAGATACACAAACTCTATTTTTCATGTGTTTTATTGCCAACAAAATGATGCACTACTTGTAAAAAATACACTTTCACAAGGGTTATAATTGTTTTATTGTTCTTCATTAATGCAGAAAACATAAACATGCAGTCATGTAATCAGAGTTAACTACATTTTTTCAAGTATTTCACTACCTTTTGGAGGCAAACATGACACTTTTGACTCCACTACATTTACAGATTGATATTATTCAAACAAAATAAAAGTATAGTTAATAAATCACAACATGTTATTTTAGATTCAGACACCCAGCAGCAAATAAGGTCATTAAAACGAGCTGCACATTAATCAGCTGCCACGTTAAAGTGACGAACGCGTTAATGCATCGATCTTATATCCCAGGTAACACTCGTACGTCACGCAGCGTCATCAAGACGTCGTATGAGGAACATTTGTGCGGGGAGGAAATAATCAGACGGACCTCGACGTCAGCGGACTTCCGCCTGCAGAAATATACGTTTGACCAATGAAATCCTTTGTTTCAGCTGATGTTCGGCTCAAAATGAGAGAAAACCTGATCAGTTTGGTTTTACAACATCCAATACTGTGTGACAAACACCGAGGCAGCAGCTCGGATACAACAAGATAGATGTTAATGTGGCTGATATTCAATCGAATACAGGAAACAGGTCCTGGATGAAAATGGAACGAGGCAAAACATCTCACACAGATTTTCCAGAAAGATCACATGATGAGAAACAGCTTTTACTTCCAGGACTTTGAATCATAACAGAGCAGTTTTAAATGCAGTATGACGTCTTACTTCTTCTGCAGTGAGATGTGTAAAAACAGCTTATGTACTAAAGTGAAGCAGCTCGGTCGAGTGGATATTTCATTGAAAACCTTCTGGAGACGAAAAGACGACTGACTGAAGGGAATTTTCCCTCAAGTCTGCATTCAAACCAACATTTCTACATATTCCTGTATATTGAAGATTGATTATATTGTATATTTGGATGATACAGTTCAGATCTGAGCATCGTTACTAACTTCAGAGTGATCTTCCGTCCAAAACCTCCAAATTTAAGAAAGTGACCGGCCATGAGATTTATTTGTGGCGTCCCTCAAGGCTCTGTACTCGCTCCTCTACTTTTATTTACCTACGCACTCACACACAGCTGAATATTGATTAATGAAGGATATTAAAAGTGAGAAAATGATTCCTGTGTATCAGTCGAACCAGATATTTTATGACAGCACACTTTACTTGGTGTCACTTTATCTTCACTGCTCCTCAGAGTGTGTGATCTGTGTTCAGAGGAGGAGGAGGGACGACTCTCAGCCCTAATAGAGCCGACTGTGCTCGTCTGACAGCGCTCATTAATTATCTCATTTAAACACTTATTAGCCAGCAGCTGTCAACTTATAGGAGCAACAGGGGGGCTGAGAGAACAAAGACTCTGCTGCTCTGTGAGCCACACGAGATCCCCTCGAACCAGGAGCAGAGCAGCCGAGTTCAGATCAGCCGAGTTCAGATCAGCCGAGTTCAGATCAGAGCAGCCGAGTTCAGATCAGCCGAGTTCAGATCAGCAGACAGTCAGAGAAACTCTGCAGGATGAAACTCTAACAAGATGTGAAGTGTGTTTATGAGTCTGACACCATGAATGTGATACCATTTTTCAGAAAATGTGTTTTGTATTAAACGATGTGCTCGTGTAGGACGTATGATAAATACTTCCTGTATTAACACAAACAACGGCGTCTTAAATACAACGAGCTGAGATTAATAATATAATAATAACAGCAGCCATGTTTCATATGTATCATGTCAGCGTTTCTACAGTTTGTATTATTTCACATTACATGTTTATGATCCGTCATGTTGGAGGTGGAGGAGATGACAGTGAGGTGAGAAGGCTGCCGAGCCAGAGACCACTGTTCAAGACTGTGTTCCAACATTTGTCCTGAAGCCACTGGATATTTTTAACAAAGACTTTTTCCAGTCGTGTTTTATGTGTTGTTTTTTTGTGCACAGTGTTGAAGAGACACACAGGCAGGTAACGGAACAAAAGGTGAGAACAGAACGAGCAGGATGGAAAAATCAAGAACCGAAGAAAACAAAAACATAATAAAAGTACAGACCGGAGAAGCTTTGAGACTCAGGCAGGAAAAGAGAGAGAAGAAAACAAAGAGTTAAATACACAGGTGTGATTCACTGGTCGGACAGGTGAACACAGACAGAAGCAGGAAGTGGAGACACATGGGGACAGAACTTCAAAGTAAAACCTGACATAAATAAAGTTTTCTGTGGTTTTCATGAGTGTCCATCGTCATGTTCTGGTGACTGGGTCGGTTAAAACCCAACAGTTTTATATCTGTAACTTATATCACGGCAGCAGAGACGAGCTCTGAGGTCCGGATGAAGATGTTCCTGCTCGTCTATTTATTCAGACAAACGTGTGAAATAACGTCACAGTGACCGACTGTTTCGTCTCGCAGCAGCGGGTCGGAGGAGTTCTGAGCTGGTGCTGCTCGGGGACGTTTCTGTCACAGAAACAAACTGGACTGTTTAGAAGAGGACAAACTCGGCTAATGACGGTAATTAAAAGCACTTATTAATGAGTGTGTGTTCTCTGGCGACACAGTGGAAAGTCCCCGGTGATATTAACGACTATTAATCTACACTAATCAGTCCTGTCGCCTGGCGCCCCCCCCCTCCTGAACGGGCCTGAACGGGCCTCTCTGTCACAGCAGTTAGCATGGGGCGCTAATCACGGCGGGCCTCCATATTGTCGTCCCCAGCGAGCAGGTGGTGCTCGTCACAGGCGATGACGGATGACTCTCACAGCTCAGTCGGCCTGCAGGCAGGATCTCACCCGCCGCCGCCGCCTTAACTGCTCAAATATGGACGATTTACATCCCGCTTTAAATTTTGGAGAAATATTTGACCCGGCGCTGCAGAAACCTGCGGGGCAGGCACCGATTTTTAAAAACAAGCACCCGTGGCTCCGCTCCAGATTCAATTTAAATATGTTAGAGCAGGTCGGCTCGGCAGCCCGCGGACACGAATTGTTTAACATTAACACTCGACATATTTTCTGTTTCCTCTCAGCTCTGTGAGCACTGCGACGTCGTGGCTGTGATGGAGACTGATGAGCAGAATATAATGAGATTATGAAAATATGTTCACATAAATATTTAAATCATCGTAAATTCTCTTCATGTCTCATGTTTGTAATGTGAAGACGTTCCAGCAGTTTAATATCAGTCTGCTGAAACACTGTTTTGTTTTTCAGCAGATGTTTGAGATGATTTGTGATCACAGATGTTTGACTGCTGTCCTCTTTCTCCCTTCAGCAGGATATTTAAATATGTATATGTGTATATGTGTGTGTATATATATATTTTTTAGTATTTCCCTTAATACTTCTACCTGACTACATTTCAGAGGGAAAGAGTGTAAATTTAATTTCACAAAATGTTTCTTAGTTCCTGGTTATTTGTTTGTCAGATTCAGATAATGAATACAAAACAAATTGAACCAATTAAACAATGATGCATTATTATAAATTAAGCTACTCATCCTATATAAAGTAACAAAACATAGTCAAACGTTTGCAGCGTTAAAGTGATGAACACATTAATATGTTCATGATTATAATTCAGTAATTTGAAGTCTCTTCATGAGTTCCAGGATGGCTGTTTCCTGATCCAAACCAACCTGCAGCTGCTTCATACTGTCAACCACGTTGTTATTTTGTTACCATGACGACACAGATGATGGACTGTGTCAGGTGATTAGTGACACACAGAAGAATCAGGTCACTGAATCATTGATTCAAGTAACATTTTAAATGTGAGACTTTTTTCTTGAATGCTGAACTTTTACGTCTCAGTACTTTGTCAGGTTCACAAAAACGGGGCAGAAATGCAGAAACTGGAGAAGCAAGATTCACAACAAAGACTGATGCTTTAATGAAAGATGAAAACCAGCACCAAGATCCAAAACTCCAAAAAGGAAGCTGGCGATAAAGATAAGCCAGATAGTTTTAACAGTAAAATACAATGAGAAGAAAACATAAAGCGAACAAATACAGAACACATGAGGACCAGGAAGAGACGGGATGAAGGTGAGATGACAGGAGTGACGTGAGGACGAGGAGGACAAATCCTCCAGAGAGAGAACACAGACTGAACTAACGAGGTGCTGAGCTGCAGGTGGAGAGACGCTGGGAGCAGAGCTGACGAGGTGGATGTGAGACAGGTGAGGGGAGGAGTGAAGGAACACAGGTGAGCAGGAAGTAGAAAGTAACAATGAGACACAAGAGGATAAAACTACAACAAAAAACAGGAACAGGCATGACGGCCTTCTGCCCGTCTGCGGTCTCTCTTCACGTCTGCAGGTTCGTCTTTACTTTGTTTGTTTGAGCTCAGATCGGAGGAGAACTGAGAAACAGCCTCCAGCAGCAGCACATGGAGGACAGGAGGCCTGATTAAAGTGCTCAGAAGGTGTCAGAGGGCAGGTTTCTTGGGAAATGTTCACCAGGACTTGGTTTCGCCTCCTGCTCGCTCTGCTCGGTTTACACCACCGCCTCGCTCAGCAGCAGCACAGGAAGCAGCCGGCCTGTAGAGGAGGACAGTCCGGGGGTGGAGGTCAGGTGACGGATGTGTGGAGGTTTGGTTGTTGATGGACATTCACCACCAGTACACCTCCAATCACAGACCTGTAATCAGCTTGTTCATAAACCAGAACCAGAACTGGACGGGACATATTATTAAAGGAGCAGTTCACCCCCAAAACTGTAAACTCATCATCATCTCCTCCTCCTGATGATGAAAGTCAGCCGAAGTCTCGTCGTCCTCAGAACATTCCTGCAGCTTCACAGTGAGACAGAGCTGAACTTCACGTCACAGTTTAGATGATATTTCATCAGAATTTATGTGAAATTGTTCAAAAATCAAAACAAACCTCAGATAATGTCGACGTGGTTGTTGTGAGTCTGCAGATTTATGCAGCTTTCAGTTGTTTTCATCTAGTTTTTGGAGCGCTAGCTGTTTCAGAAATGTTGAATCTGAGCTGACCTGTAAAAACAACCACACAGAAAACAGAAAATGTCTCCATGTGATGATTAGAAGGGACGTAAACGCAGCTCCTTCAGCTGAGAGAGCAGAGACTTCACCTGACTTCATCTCATCAGGAGGAGATGATGCTGATCTGGTGAATCTTTCTTTCGTCACACTGATTTGACGGTTTGATTTTCCTCTCGGTGTCCGATCGGTGGATATTGTGAGCGTTTTGTCTCTGAAAAACATCCCGATCGTGTGGAGCTGAGCTGAGCTGTGTGCAGGAGGGTCTCGCTGGGCGAATGTTGAATAAAACGATTAAACACAGGTCTAATTTGAGAGGACACAACGTGGTAATTAAGGGACTGATTTGTAATTTGAGGGCACAGAGTATGACTTTATGGCTGTAGATGATCAGTGTTTCCCCCGGACTCCATCTGGCCTCCGTTTAGTATAATTTGGCCTCACAGCTTAATTTGCTGTTCAAACGGGGGTAAAAACAAACGTGGCTGGAGTCGGAGCGGTTGGAGGATCAGATGTCAGCACTGAGGCAGAGGAGGAGCGGAGCCAGGCTGTGATGAAGACCACTCCCAGCACACCTCGTCACAGCCAGCCGCCGTCGCCCCTCGCCGTCCCCTCTGACCCGGGGGAGGGAGGACGCGGCCAGGCGTCCCGGGCCGAGCCAAGCTTTGTTTTTCAGTCCGCTGACCCTCTCGCTTTGAGCGGCGGCCACCTCCTCGCTGCGGCTGCAGGTTCCTCTGTGTCGGGCTGTAACGCTGGAGAGGTGACAGGCTCGTGAGCAGCAGGAGAGCAGAGATAAAGATGAGGAGGTACAAAAGGCCTCGCACAGGGCTGGATCTGTCCCCGGCTCGCTGGCAGCCGGGACGGGCCGAGATCCTCTGTGCTGTGCTGTTATTAGGACGGTGCCGTCCTCCTCTGGGTGTTTGGGTGTGAAAAGCTGTTTTGTTGGAGGAGCGGTGGTGGTATCGGGGCCTGCAGAGGGCTGGGATAATTCTCCCTCTGGGGGGCGGAGGGGGTCCGCGGCTGCCAGACAGCTCGGCTTGTCTGTTAATCTGCGCTCGCTGGGAACGAGGAAGGCTGACGGACGCGATGCCAAGAGCGGGCCAGCAGGCTGCAGATGGCAACACTTCAGCAGACACGTCACCGTGTTCCTCCTGCAGCCCTCCGTCTCAGATCGCTTCTTCTGCAGCTCCTCACAGAAAACAGAAAAGACCCAGTTTTCCTCCCAGAGTTCAGTTTTCTCCACATAACAAACAAGTCATCTGACAAAAAACACTGATAAATCACAGGTTCCTTCTTTTATTATGTGCTCCAGGCAGTGAAAAGAAGATAAAATATAAACTAAAATGATATAAAATGTTCTAGTTTTGCAGGTCAACTACACTGGAGTTATTCATTCATGTGTATCATTAATGTTTTGGGCAGAGCCTAAATAATCCTTCAGGGTTTCAGATACAAAGACGATCTGACAGGAAAACAACATATTCAGTCTGTTGTTAAAGGTCCTATTTGTCAGAAAAGTTGATTTTGGAGTCTCAGAGCGTTGAATACTGAAGCTTTGGGCCTGTTGGACGGGTCGGAAGCCGTCCCAAAGCTTCAGTTTTTATCTTACAGATAAGACCTTTGAGTGGCTTTAGTAGTTATTACGGAGCAAAGGAGGAAGTCAGGTGAACCAGTGTCAAGAGTTACGTACCTATTTTAACCCAAACGATGACGGCTAATCCTCCTGATTTTTGTGCGAGACTCTTGTGTTTCTCTCTCATATTTGCAGAGAGTGATTCCTGTTTCTTACGTAAAGTTTTAAAGGAAACCTGCAGGAGAATCTACCACGCTGAGTTTTCTGTGAATCACGAGGGTCGGTCCGTCGAGAGGCTGACGAACAGAGCAGTGACTTCACACCACACGTTATTACAGGCAACAGAACATGAAGGTCAGGCTCGGTTCTGGTCGGGGGAAGCCTTTAGTTGTGGTTTTTAAACATTAATCGTCTGTGACATCAACGTTGGACTAAACATCCGCCCACCCGCCCGACTCCACACCTCCACCAGCAGCGTCCTCTCGGGTGTTAACTCTGAGCAGAAGCAGCTCAACACTTCCTGCTCTGACGCTAATCGTTTCCACCGTCGTCTGCGGTCGCTCGGCTGTGTTTAAAAATACAGTAGTAGTTTATTGTAATCTGAGACTGATTGCAGGAATTCTGTTTTAGTGACGCCCGCGACCTCCGTGAAGACAAACGTCTGACTGAGTCGACTACACGGGCGAACACGACCGTCTGATGTCATCACATCTGGTTTACAACCATCATTCTGACAGTCTGATCTGATAGCTATCAGCTGATACGACTGACTGTGGAACATTTACATGAAAATACAATTCTTGGATCAACTCAAGGATCTCAGGAGGATCCTTTCATAATTCAGTGTACAGCACACATTCACATGTGAGAGAAAAGGCTTATCTTATTAGAAATGAGATCTGGGAGTGTGTGTTCAGGCCGGGAGTGTGTGCTGTGCTGTGAACCAGGAGGAGGCGGCTGAGGTTGGACTCTCAGCAGCAGCAGCAGCAGCAGCAGCAGCATGTTGGAGCCTGGAGTCGGACATCTGCTGGGGGGGTTGGTCAACATATGTTTCCACCGCGCTGTCTTCCCACAAAGACGACAATCTGATGTCCCTCCAATTAAAAAAAACAAAATTAAAACCCTTGGAAATAATGCAGAGAGAAGAAATGAAACCACAACTTACAGAGTGTTGATGTGGAGGCGGTCAGAGTTTGGATGTGTTGGAGGAGCTGCAGGAGGAGGAGGGTTTGTGTTTATTACACCATCAGACTCCATCACATCACATCCAGATCTGCTGCAGCTCACAGAACCAGCTTTCTACATTTAGGTTTGTGTGACTGATGCCATCAGTGTTTTATTATAGTTCATACTTTAATTACATATCAAAGTTAATTCTGCACCAGTTTAGCATCGTCTCACATGGCGTCAGAGAAAGTTCGACTCATATTTAAGTGGAAAAATCTTTTGAATATTTTTAATATAATAAAATGAGATGACCACGCCCCCGTCTGTGGAGTCAGGATGTAGTTAGCCTAGCTTAGCATAAAGAAGCAGGGGGAAACAGCCAGAAGGGGACAGGTGGGAAGCTCCAAATGGACAGGTTGACTGGTCGAAAGATGGTCACTGTCACAGACCTCAGTCAGATAAAGGATCAATGAGTCAGGCAGGTGAGAAGATAGAAGATAGTTCGATCAGGTCTGACTCCTTTAGGACGAGCTGGAACGACGACTGTGAGTCGGTGATGAGAGTGGAGGCTGACGGACACATCGAACAGTCAAACCCTTGTGAGTTCATCCTTCATCCTCACTGACCTGCAGTCAGCCTCCACAGCCTCACTCTGGATGTTCTCATGTATCTGCTGCTTCTCCTCAGCGTTCCTCCTCAGCGTTCCTCCTCCTCAGCAGCAGCGGCTCTGTGGCCTGAAACTAGTTAGCAGGCCGATGTGATTCCCAGTGGCAGCCGGCTGCAGCTCACTGAGCCTCGCTGTGGGCCGATCACATTAATTATGCTAAACAGCAGTTAGAGCTGCAGGGAGGGGGCGACGGCCGCATTGTTTCCCTGAGAAGTAAACGGACGGGCCGGTGGCGTTTACAGATCGCAGCCCGCGGTCAGCCGAGACGACCGCACGAGACGGCCGGGGCTCGGGTCGAGGTTTTTAAAATACACGGTTGGAGGGCAGAAACCTTCCCATGAATCAGAGGAGGGACGTGTTGTGGCACGTTCCAGCTTGTTCCATGAAATATACAACATGGACGCAGCGAGTCTGCTGCTTTACATACTGAGGCTGCTGTAGGTGAGAGAGGACGACACCAGATTCACATCCCTGCTGTCTGAGGAGACGAACACCGCTGCTGATGTGAGATCAGTGCAGGAGTCTGTTTCTGGGACGTCTCAGGCGTCCATGAAGCCAAATCTGACCAGAGACACGACAGACAAACACAGTTTTCTTTCAGATGAGAGGAGAGAAAATTACAAAATACACTTTTAGGTTTATTTTATTTCAGATTTCTGTTCTGGACATTTACACACAGTAGTGCATGTTTAATGAGGCAGTGTGATTTACATATTAAGACGTAAGATATCAGAAAATCTGTATCGAATATCAAAAAAATTATTGTCTTAATGTTTCCTCTTTTAGTTTTTGAGGACGAGCTGCAGATGTCTGATTCTGGTGGTTCTTCAAAAGGCTCTAAAGAACCATCTCCAACTGAAGAACCTTTTTATATTGGGGATGGTTCTTCACATACTTCATGTGGTTCTTTAAAGTACTAAAGGTTCCTCATTTTTATTGGAGTTATTTGCTGGCATGTAATAGCATGAAATGTGTTCTTTATTCTGAAAAATGACTGAAGAACCATTTAAAATAGGTTCTTTACTGAACCAGTTGGGTCCATAAAGAACTTTCTTGAAAATGGTTCCTTAAAGAACCTATTTCTGCTAAAGTTCTTCGGTTCTTCTGCTAAATAACCAATGATGGTTCTTTGAGCCACCTTTAGGGGTTCTTTAAAGAACTGTTTGCAGGAATGGTTCTTCAAAGAACCTCTTGCTAAAAGGTTCTTTGTGGAGCTAAAAATGGTTCTTCTATGGCATCACTCCGGAGAACCATTTTTGGTTCCAGTTAGCACCTTTATGTTTCTGTGTGTAGATGCTGAACAGACGAGGTCTGAGGGTTGAGCCCTGAGGAACTCCACATGTGACTTCTGTTCATTCAGTCTGATGATCTCCAGCTGACACAAAGTGCTCAGTGTTGCGTCCACTCGCTGGTTTGTCCTGAGGGCGGTGAGAGGAAAGGTCACGAGGTCGTTCAGATCTGAGGTGGTTCATCCTCTGAGGAGCAGGAACGTGATCGGGTCTGTTACGGCCTTCGTGTTGTGGGCGTGTCCTGTTGGTTCTAGTCAAATCAAAGCTCTGCATCGACTCACAACGGGCCGAGCAGCCAGGTTCTGGCTGCTCGGCCCTGTGAGACGATGCAGAGCTTTGATTTTGTAAATAAACATTTTTGTGTTTAAACGAAATCACTACAGTTCATCGCAAAACTCTAAATCGCAGCACACGTGACCATCGATTACAGAAAACAAGTCTTCAGTGGGAATCAGCTGTTTCAGAGAGTCAGTGGATTTAAAATATGATAAATAAAATTAAACTAAAGGACCAAGATGTTAAATTTAGAGAAAGACACAGTTAACAGAGAGAGAGAGAGAGAGATCACCTTCAATCCCCACATTGTCCTTTGTGTCCCTGTCCTCCCCCTCCTCCCTCTCTTCCTCCCTCCCTCCCCCTTCTCCTCCATTTTTCCTCCCAGCGTCTCATTTTTCTTTCAGCACTTTACCCGGCTGGCACGGCCCTGCGCCTCATGTTGGGATCTCCTACAGTGACCATTTTCAATTAATGTCTTCATTCATCAGCAGGGAGCGGTCTCATTCTGCTCCTGCGAGCGGCGGGGCGGCCGGCTCGCCATCTTTACATCTTCACAGACGGTTTATTCAGACGTACGGCACAAAACTCTGCATCGTTTCACTCCTTCAGTAGATTTAAAGTCGTTCAGCAGGTTTGAGTTTTAGTTCAGTGGGATCAGGAGAACATTCAGTTTCGTTCTTCAGCTTCCTGTGACAGATTATATTAATGTATGAATCATTATGCTGCCGTGTTGTTTACAAATAAATAATACAAACTAAAATAATACAAATAAATAATACAAAATAAAATAATACAAATAAATAATACAAAATAAAATAATACAAATAAATAATACAAAATAAAATAATACAAATAAATAATACAAAATAAAATAATACAAATAAATAATACAAAATAAAATAATACAAATAAATAATACAAAATAAAATGATACAAATAAATAATACAAAATAAAATAATACAAATAAATAATACAAAATAAAATAATACAAATAAATAATACAAAATAAAATAATACAAATAAATGCCTGAGTGATGAAAATGTCTGCTTTAGTTTGGTCCAGTTAAAGTTTACTTGGAGTGAAAGTCAAGTTTCCAGATTGAAGCAGGACGTCAGGTGTGTCGAGGCCGCTGCTGCAGGTCAGGTGTGATTCAGGTGTGTTGGACAGGTGAGGGCAACAGAGCAGAGACGTGCAGCCATGAGAGTTTCATCTGAAGGGAAGCTGAAACTTGAAGGAAGTTTCTGTCAGCAGACGCCGTCCCCGTCTTTATTCTTACCTGCAAACATCTGATTGGTCGATTGTTTCAAATGTTCAGATATCTTTTCTTCACACTGAACTGGATAGTTCAACCATAGTTCTGGGTTTTAGTTTGGTCACTTCCTGTTTTATACTGAAAGGGTCTCTCCTCACGTGTCTTATGTTTCACTTCCTGTCTTTGACTCTTGTCCTGATGATTTTAACTCCATCTGCATTTCTTTAATTCTTGTGTTTGCTTCGGTTTTCTTAGTTTTTGTCAACTGCCAGTTTTTTCTTCTTCATTGAATTTATTAAAGTTTGATTTCTGTTTCCTGCCTCGAGTCTTGCCTTCTATGCAAAAACATAAAAATATAAAGAATTAAAGAATATAATAAAAGGTTTGTCACGTGGAGCTCCTGCTCACTGAACACTTTACTTTGCTTTAAAACAGCCGGTTTTCTCTTGTAGCTGCTTTTTGTATGTTTGTTAAAAACCCATCATCATCTGACCTGATGAGTCTGAGATTTAAAATGTGTTATAAAAACCATCACATTCACTGTAAACGTGTCCTCTGAGCTCCTGGAGGATTGTGGCCATGTGTTCCCGCCTGAGCTTCTTTTACACAAATCCCAGCTGAAGATTTCCTCACATCAGGCGGCCGATCGGATATCAAAGAAGATTCGGCAGCATTGTCGTCAAGATGGACGGGCTAATTCAGGTGGCGGAGCGCGAGCAGCCGGCTTCCACCAAATCAGCAGATGAAAGCCACCTGGCCCGGGCCGGCCGCCGAGGCTGCCTCGGGAGGAACGTTTCAAAAGGTAGGAGGAATAAAAGTGAGCTTTCAGGCGGCCCACTCAGGGGAAAGCAGGTATTTTGTGAACTTCAGTTCCAGTCTCTAATCTGCAGTCACAACAAAGGAGGCATTATACGGAGAAGGGGAAATCTTAGATCCAGCTTTCACCCAAACCCCCCAACACACACACACACACACACACACACACACACACACACACACACACACACACCAAAAACCACCATTTCAGATGATCAGCCCTCCTCATTACAGCAGACAGAAGGTGGCCGGCCTCCTCCGTCTCCTGCACTCGATACAGCTGACAGTAAAACCTGAGAGAAGACATTCCTCTGCAGACGACTGCGAAGGTTTCATGAAACGTGTCCAACAGTCGCATAACACCGATTCAATCATGGAAGACCACAAGTTAACAGAGATACAGTTCAATTCTTTGACTCTGGCCTCAGTCACACTTCAGCATCAGTGATTCCCTCTGACGAGCTATAATATAATATAATATAATATAATATAATATAATATAATATAATATAATATAATATGAATATCTTTCATCATGTAGGATGAAGTCGGCAGAATGTTTAATAGTTGACACAATAATTGTTTTCCTGTGTGAATTAATATAAAAGCTGCTGAAGGTTGTGAACTAAGAAGAAGAAATGTCCACGCTGCAGTCGACAGAGTAAAAAAATAATAAATAAAAATAATAGATAATAAGTACGTTAATTACAATTTGAGTATCTGAATGTGAATGTGAGCACCAGTGAGCTGAGGACGAGTTGGATCATAAAATAGTGTAAATTGTTGGTCTGTGATGATAAACAGCCTCAGGTTGTGTGTCTGCAGTCATCTCACAGGTAAAGACTAAAGAAATTAGACGGCATCATCAGCCAGAGTCGTCTCAGCTTCATGAGAGCAGCTGATATTGATATTTCCCTGGTAACACCCTCAGTATTAGCCTGTTTTCTGTCTTCTCTAATGCCTCCTGACGTGTTGATTGTCTCCAGGTGTCGGATGAGCGAGCTGCTGATCTGCAGGTGAACCCTCGGCTGCTCACAGAGGCGTTGGAGGACTGTTTGTTGTGTTGCCGCTGGCTGAAGCTCGTCTGCGCTGGCCGGAGAAACCGAGCCGAGCTGCCAGGAGGACGGAAGCTGCCAGACGCCGTCTCTCTGCCAGCGAGGCTGCTGCGGCCTGAGAGGGTAGCATCCTCAGAAAACTCAATCAATATTGATCGAAGGCTGTTTTAATTGATCTCTCATGCTCTCTGTGTGGACACCAGTCCTGCTTACTTCCACAGAAGTGTGCAACATACAGTAGAATCACAGATTAGATACAGTATGAGGATATTTTATCTTTGTAGTGATCAACACACTGACAGAAGTTTACAGAACATCATTACCAATGTTTCACTGATCATATCTTGTGATTATACACGTGTCATCTATCTGATTTGTTATGGACTTTTATCGTACGGTCGCATTTTACTATTTCACCCGACTTCCTCTTTTGTTGCTGCTCGGACGCTTTACAACCCAACATGTGTCTATTTGACGTCCTGAGACTCAACAATCAGCTGTCTCTGTGGTGCGTTCAGGGACATATTTTTACTCTGATACTCTGAGTACATTTACTTTTACTGGAGTAAAGAAGTTGAATCAGTACTTTTACTTTTACCAGAGCCTGTTTTTTTACTACAAGAATCTGAACTTTTCAAAAATGTTTTCAGAATCCTGCAAAAAAAAAAAAGAGGCTTCGTTTTCCAAGTTATTATTTAACTTTATTAAACTATGATGTGTAAAATATGATTTCAGCCCTTCATTTCATTCTGTGCTCTGATAACTGAGTCACATCAGCAGCTTCATCCAAGAATGACTCGTAAGTGAAACCTCTTTAAAACCTCGGAGGGAAAAGTAGCACATGCATTGTAGGATGGTGTTTGGTGGAGGAGGAGGTTTGGGAGCAGGGTTTGGTGGAGGAGGAGGAGGTTTGAGAGCAGGGTCTGGTGGAGGAGGAGGAGGAGGTTTGGGAGCAGGGTCTGGTGGAGGAGGAGGTTTGGGAGCAGGGTTTGGTGGAGGAGGAGGTTTGGGAGCAGGGTTTGGTGGAGGAGGAGGTTTGGGAGCAGGGTTTGGTGGTGGAGGAGGAGGTTTGGGAGCAGGGTTTGGTGCAGGAGGAGGTTTGGGAGCAGGGTCTGGTGGTGCAGGAGGAGGTTTGGGAGCAGGGTCTGGTGGTGCAGGAGGAGGTTTGGGAGCAGGGTTTGGTGGAGGAGGAGGAGGTTTGGGAGCAGGGTTTGGCATTGGAGGAGGTTTGGTGGAGGAGGAGGTTTGGGAGCAGGGTTTGGTGGAGGAGGAGGTTTGGGAGCAGGGTTTGGTGGTGGAGGAGGTTTGGGAGCAGGGTTTGGTGGAGGAGGAGGAGGTTTGGGAGCAGGGGTCTGGTGGAGGAGGAGGTTTGGGAGCAGGGTTTGGTGGAGGAGGAGGTTTGAGAGCAGGGTTTGATGGTGGAGGATGAGGAGGTTTGGGAGCAGGGTTTGGTGGAGGAGGAGGTTTGGGAGCAGGGTTTGGTGGAGGAGGAGGTTTGGGAGCAGGGTTTGGTGCAGGAGGAGGTTTGGGAGCAGGGTTTGGTGGAGGAGGAGGTTTGGGAGCAGGGTCTGGTGGAGGAGGAGGTTTGGGAGCAGGGTTTGGTGGAGGAGGAGGTTTGGGAGCAGGGTTTGGTGGAGGAGGAGGTTTGGGAGCAGGGTCTGGTGGAGGAGGAGGAGGTTTGGGAGCAGGGTCTGGTGGAGGAGGAGGAGGTTTGGGAGCAGGGTTTGGTGGAGGAGGAGAGGTTTGGGAGCAGGGTTTGGTGGAGAGGAGGAGGTTTGGGAGCAGGGTTTGGTGGAGGAGGAGGTTTGGGAGCAGGGTTTGGTGGAGGAGGAGGTTTGGGAGCAGGGTTTGGTGGAGGAGGAGGTTTGGGAGCAGGGTCTGGTGGAGGAGGAGGTTTGGGAGCAGGGTTTGGTGGAGGAGGAGGTTTGGGAGCAGGGTCTGGTGGAGGAGGAGGTTTGGGAGCAGGGTTTGGTGAGGAGGAGGAGGTTTGGGAGCAGGGTTTGGTGGAGGAGGAGGTTTGGGAGCAGGGTTTGGTGGAGGAGGAGGTTTGGGAGCAGGGTTTGGTGGTACAGGAGGAGGTTTGGGAGCAGGGTTTGGTGGAGGAGGAGGTTTGGGAGCAGGGTTTGGTGAGGGAGGAGGTTTGGGAGCAGGGTTTGGTGCAGGAGGAGGTTTGGGAGCAGGGTTTGGTGGAGGAGGAGGAGGTTTGGGAGCAGGGTTTGGTGGAGGAGGAGGAGGTTTGGGAGCAGGGTTTGGTGGAGGAGGAGGAGGTTTGGGAGCAGGGTTTGGTGGAGGAGGAGGTTTGGGAGCAGGGTTTGGTGGAGGAGGAGGTTTGGGAGCAGGGTTTGGTGGAGGAGGAGGTTTGGGAGCAGGGTTTGGTGCAGGAGGAGGTTTGGGAGCAGGGTTTGGTGGAGGAGGAGGTTTGGGAGCAGGGTTTGGTGGAGGAGGAGGTTTGGGAGCAGGGTTTGGTGCAGGAGGAGGTTTGGGAGCAGGGTTTGGTGGAGGAGGAGGTTTGGGAGCAGGGTTTGGTGCAGGAGGGGGTTTGGGAGAAGGGTTTGGTGGAGGAGGAGGTTTGGGAGCATGGTCTGGTGGAGGAGGCGGTTTGGGAGAAGGGTCTGGTGGTGGAGGAGGTTTGGGAGCAGGGTTTGGTGGTGGAGGAGGAGGTTTGGGAGCAGGGTTTGGTGGAGGAGGAGGTTTGGGAGCAGGGTTTGGTGGTGGAGGAGGAGGTTTGGGAGCAGGGTTTGGTGGTGGAGGAGGTTTGGGAGCAGGGTCTGGTGGAGGAGGAGGTTTGGGAGCAGGATGGAGGAGGAGGTTTGGGAGCAGAGTTTGGTGGAGGAGGAGGAGGTTTGGGAGCAGGGTGGGGGAGGGAGGGTGAGGAGGCGCTGTCAGTGTGGGAGGATCCTGGCTGTCAGAGGACATGAGGATGACAGGCTTGGCTGCCACTCACGGCGACTCTTCCTGATCGGCTGTGATGTGCCAAGATGGACATCAGCACAGCCGGGGTCTCTCTGGCTACCAGCCCCGCCTGTCCGCTCAAATGCCAACACAAACGGCACAATGTCTTGTTTTCAGGGAAGAACCGCGGCACTTTTGGCATCGAGCGTCTGCCTGAGCGTCACTTGGCTGCTGCTCTGGTGTCTTCAGGGCCTGTTTGCGGGGAGCCGCCTCCGTGTGTGTGTTTTCTTTTTTTTAATCAGGAAAAAGCGCCGAACAAATCACTCCAAAACTTTAATGTTCGGTGCCAACGTGACCGTCAGGCCTCACCCTGCAGAATTGATGAGTGCCTTCTGATAATCCATTAAGACACGGCTAAAGGTCGCAGGGTATAAATAGCCTTCAAGGGCGCCGTGTGGAGGCGGAAATAAAAGTGAAGAGGACACACACGAAACTCCTCATTAATCTGGACCACGGAGGTGTTTGTCTGTTATTAAACATCTTTGTCAGGTGGCCCGTGACATTTGTTCACACACGAGGGATGGACAACATCACAGCAACATGTTCCCGGACCTCCTCATGCCCGTGACCTCATTTAAAACTCCTGAGATTTTATATAACAAGTCCAGAAGTTAGAAAGTTTTCAAGTTGTCTCACTCTGAGGGCGCTTCAAATGGATTATATAAAACATGTTTTATTCAATATTGTATCGAATAAATGTTCATTCTTAGAAAGCTGAAGTGACAAAAGTGAGTAAATATCCAACAAATGCAACAATATGAGAAATACTCTGCCATATCTCTGCAGAGATACTGAATTAAAGCATCTTTTAGTTCATCTAAATATCACGTGTATTTGCAGTCCTGCAGCCGTGTGTCACACATTCAGCTTTTCCAGAGATCCACTGGATCCGATTGAAAAAATTGCAACAATAACACGATAAAATGTAAAAGATCAATAAATAAAAAGTCCTTGAATCCATTTTTGTTCTTTAACGTCCTACACTTGTAATTGAGTATAAATATAAAGTGTACCTAAGTTGTAACTGAGCTGAAACACTGTTTGGATCAGTTCAGCTGCTTCATATAAAAATGATGTGTTGTTCCTACGTGTTAAATCATTTTGAGGCTGCAGCTTGTTGTGTTTTGTCACTCCCGGATTGCAGGGTGTTCCTGTTATTTTGTCCACCCCGTGTGTAGTTTAATTATAAGTGTTTGTCTTCATTAATTCTATTAACTCAGCTGTGTTTAATGTCTTTAAAGCCACGAGCTTGAAACAAAATCACCAAAAGCTGCAAAACAAAACATAAAATTGGAAAACCTGCTTCAGTCTCTCAGTGTTGATCTCTGATGAACAACAGCTGATCGAAACCAGCCGAATTATATCAACTAATCAATTAATGATTCATTTCAGCTGCTGTGTCCTTCTGTACAAAATGAGTTCAAGTCACATTTATGTGGTCAAAAGATGAAATAGTGTTTTTAAGATCCATGTTGTTTGTCAGGACGCTGTCGGACTGAGCCTCTCCATGAAGAGCAGCAGTCGAGTGTTCATGCTGCAGCGCCGTTTGTTGATAATCGACAGTTTCTGAGTGTTTGTGGCCGACAAGAAGAAGCCAAGCAGCGTCTGAACGCAGCGACAGAGAGAGAACGAGCCGAGCTTCACAACCGCGGCCAAACGCACCGACGAGCAGTCTGACCGAACATGTTGGCTCTGAGTGACAGAGAGGCAGATGGTGCTCATGGCTAATGCTCAAAACCCTCCACACACACACACACACACACACACGCACACACACACACACACACACACACACACACACGCACACGCACACGCACACGCACACACACACACACACACACACACACACACACACACACACACACACACACACACACACACACACACACACACACACACACTCTCCACTCTGGTCCATGTTGTCTGCCAGGGGCCTCTGGGCTCTGTGGCTGCCTCTACATTCACCATCCAATATGTTTGGACAACACACACACACACACACACACACACACACACACACACACACACACACTCTCTCTCTCAGTGTATAGGAGCTGTAGTGCAGCAGCTGTTGTACAGTGGAGGTGTCAGCTCTGTTGTGTGGAGACTCTCCAGGAGAATAAATTAACCTCAGTGGTTCAGTTTATTCCTCAGAGTCTCTCAGCGACAGACTGTTCGTCCAATCAAACTGCATCTGCTTTACTCCTGCTCTCTGATTGGCTGTCAGGTGTCCGTCAAGATGATGACATGTCATAGTTCTGGTCAATCATTCGCTCTAAATCAGTCTGCAAGGTGAGTCCACACGGTGAACTTTGTTTCCACGTGACCTCCTTGAACTTCTTCAAGAACCATTTGAGTTCCTCAAGGACCCTCAAAACCCTCACAAGAACCCCTGGAACATCCTCAATGACAATTAAAGTCTCCAGTGGACCAAATGGACCCTGGAACCCCTCCATGACTCCAGGATGTTCTTCAAGGGCCATTTAATCTTTCTATCCTGCTCAAAGATACCTGGTGTCTTTTGTAAGGACCCTGGAACCTCCACGAGACTCCAGGAACATCTCCAAGGGACCCCAAAGTCCCATCTGCATCTCTTGAAACTTCCCAAGGATCCATTAAACCTCCTTAACAAATAACAGAAACATCTTCAAGGCGACCCATAAAGAATCCCAGGAACACATCAAGGATCATCCAAGGACCTCTTGTACATTCTCATGGACCTTGGAACCCCTCAAGGACTCACCTTGTCAAGGACCCCTTGAAACCCCCACAAGGACTAATGGAACCTCTGCAAATATCTCAATGACTGACTTCAAGGAGTCCTTGAACCCTCTCCAGTACATTAGAGAGTTTCAAGGACCTCAGCAGCCTCCTCAAGGACCAGCTGGTCCCTGTTAGCATGTCGGCGGTTAGCTCACCTGCTGCAGCCGCCGTGAGTCGTCTCCACATCTCCAAACAGCTTCAATCAGTGACACTGTGGATTAAAAGTTAACTAAAATATTATATCTTGGATGATATGTTTTCATATTATCCAGATATGATCCATTGAACCTTTATGTTCTCTTCAGTCTGCGTCTCGTTGAAAGAGAAAGAACTGTTGATGACAAATGACCAAACGACAGATTCAGGTCAAACCAGGTTCCACATCAGCACCTGTGTTCCTGGATGTGGCGTCTGCGGCTCCTCGCCGTCTCTGCTGCAGAACAATGAAGTGGTTCCTGCTCTGATTTGTTTCTGCTGCTCAGTGAACCAGATGTGTTTCTAATCGTCAGAGCGCGTGTCCAGCAGGTCCTGATTACTGTCCTCATGCTGCGTTCAAGAGACACGGCGAGGATCTGGACATCGGAGGTTCAAGTTATAACAAGACCAGCACAGTCTTCATTTACTCCACTTCCTGTCTTGTCTGTTAGCGAAGCTCGAAGTAAACATCAGAGTTGAGAGCAGACGTCAGACGTCAGCTCATCACAGCTTCATCACAGATACTGGATTAAAACACCATCTTCTGTGTGAAGGTATGTTAGCCGCTAACTGCAGCTAACAGTTAGCTGAGCTCAGTTGGACGATGATGCAGATTATTAACTCATTAACGATGTTTACATTCTTCAGTCACCAAACCAAATGTCGTGTTAACTTGTCTGCAGTCGGATTTATTAACATGAATTAAAACAAATGTTTTCACCCAAACCTGTCACAGAATATTTATATTTTATTGACATAATTTTAAATATTTATCTTGTTAAACAATAATAATCTCACGTCATAAAACTGGCCTGTGTGAGGAACCAGACGCGTCCCAGCTGTCACTGTGTGTGTTGAATGAAATATAATATTTGAAAACATGTTGAACTATTGTTTTCATATTATTCTAAACAAATTATGAAAACATAAATACCAACACATTGTGAGCGGACTGTTGTAAACCAACATGTCCGGCTGATCCCGGTGCTGCTGGAGGAGCGAGACAGAACCGGTCTGGATGTTGGACCACAGTTCTGGCCTCATATAGGCCTACGTGAAATGTGAGCGTGACTTGACGCGTGTTGTAGAAATGTTGGTTTGATACGTATGAAAAAAAGGAAAGAGACATCTGATTTTGGCGTCTGTGCTGCTCGTGTCTGTGTCTCTGTGTCTTTGTGTCTCTGTGTCTCTGTGTCTTTGTGTCTCTGTGTCTTTGTTTACTGGGACGCATCAGTTCATCCTCACACGGGTTCAGATTCATGTGAATGAACGGGTGAAGTATTTGTGTCACGATCTTAACTGGACTGTCAACAAGAAGAGATTCTGCCAGAACCAACAACTCAGGAGAACCCAGCTCTGACAGGTTAAACCGCTCTGGTTCTGATCTCAGTCAGGTGGTCCTGGTTCCGGTCCAGCCTGTGAGAGTAATCAGCTCCTTCGCTTCATGCTGAGGAGAACATACACAGTGACAGCAGCAGCAGCGAAGGAGGATGTGTGGTATTTATTTCTCCCTCTGCCGTCTCAACCAGCTGGAACACAAAGGCATCTGACTGCAATCAGGACGGAGGGAAAAATGCATGAAAACAAACACTGTTGTTTGGAGCGCAGGCTTCCTGGCTTCTGTCAAATGCTCCGTGTGAGCGACCCTCTAATGTTCTGCAAGTGCAGATGCTGCAGAGCTAAACATTTAAAATTAGGGGGGGAGAACAACGGGAGAATTCACAGGAGACGCCGTGAACACGATCCTGAGGACGGAGCGAGGAGACGAGGAGACACCAGGGTCATTTAATATGGCTGATGTGGTGTTTGTGGCAGTGGAAGGACAGCTGGTGAACCGTCCCTGTTAATGTGTCTTCATATGGACAGCCAGGCCAGCAGGCGGGTGGAGGTGGTGGAGGAGGTGGATGGGTGGATGGGTGGATGCAGAGCTGGGTGGCAGGGTGCTGCTGCTGTGACGCCCAGGGGCGCCGATGTGCTCCACAAAGAAGGGAAAGAGAAAACAGATGTTGACAATCGGCTCTTTTCTTCTCTCTCCGGCTGGCGAGAGGAAGGAAGAGGAACGCACATGTTTAGGTAACTTATTGGATTTTGGGGATAAATTGGTGAAACGTGTCGAGGCTCGTCGTGCCGACGGGATCCTGGAGGAGGTCAGATGACTGCAGCATCAACACGCTGGCAGCAGTTAGTGTCGGCGTGACGTGTTCTCACAGGCTTCTAGTTTGTGTTTATTACAGTAATAATCCGTTCACATCAGAGGAGGACACATTTGTTCTGTAACCTTGTGTTATTTTTCATTAAACAGACTTTTCTCACCTGTCAGTTATTCATCAAGCTCAACACTGAATATTTCAGCTTCTCTGTTTCTTGTAATAAAATAAATGTCTAGTAAAACATTTGCAGGAATTTCAGAAGTGACGTCCGAGGCTGAATAAACCGTCTGCTGTGAATGAAGCACTGGTCTGTAGCTAACAGGAGGAACATCAGCAGCCTTCAGAGTCGGCTGTAACTCGGGGCCTCGCTGCAGGACGCTGCTCAGTCTTCAGCCCTCAGAGGGTTTGTTTGAAAGTTTCCCCCTTTTGTGGCCTTAACAAATATAAATGTCTTCTTTCACACTAACTGCTGCTAACAGCTGATCTGACGTTTGTCTGTAATGTGAATGTGTACAATCTGCAGTCCCTCCCTTACGGCAGACTCTCTGGAGTAGTTGTGGTGGTATAACGTCAGGAGGAAACGCTCATGTTCTCTCATTTTAGTGTGAAAGTGGTGCATGAATGACAGGATGTCATTAATATATTTCAAATAAAGTCAAATATGCCTTTCAAGCTTGTTGAAGTATTAAAATAGTGAGTTGTTGTTCACACACTTCTTTTTATTTTCATGGTTTAAAGGTAAAACTAGTTTGTGTGTGTTTGCAGATGGTATTTTAATAAAAACCACGTACACGTAACATACAGCTGATGTGATGTCATCTTTTATCATCGATCTGATTAAATGATTTGTGCAGTCACTTCTTCATGTGTGTGTTCTGCAGCAGGTGAGCAGGTGAGGAGGAGAAAGAACAAACATCTCCTCTGATTTCTCTCATCTTTCCTGTTTTTAGATAAAACCCTGAAACACAACACTGCCTCCTACTGGCAGCTGGATGAATGACCTCCACTGTGTGTGTACAGTCTGTAGTGCCACACACACACACACACACACACACACACAGAGGAGTGACAGGTATTTATATATAAAGTGTTCCAAAGTCCTGTTGTATATTCACTTCATGACATTTATTTATTTATCCATCAGATTCTGCACCACATTTTATTTTCCCTCATGAAAACATGTGACAGGAAATCTGTCAGTCGTTAAAACAATATTCCAGAATGTGAGATTGAGTCATTTTATTTTCAGTCAGTTTTTTTTACACACACACACACACACACACACACACACACACACACACACACACACACACACACACAAGACAATTATAATCTGCAAAAACAGTCATAATATATTCAACATCATAATAATATACAACCGTCACAACATTAATAATGAAGCTCACTACAGATTAATAACCGTCACTAACTGAACTCTGCTACGGAGCTCCGGAAGGGTCAAAGTTGTGTCTGTCGCTGTGCCTCCGCTGAGCCACAGGTCCGGTCGGTGTGCTGGTCCAGTTTAAACCTTGTTTTATGGGTTTATGGCTCGTTCTTCCGCTCGGAGGCTGAACTGTGACGGAGAACAGCCGCAGAGCAGCCGCTCGGCTCGGTGAGGAGGAGGAGGAGGAGGAGGAGGAGAAGGAACATCCAACAGCTACAGACACATATTCAGTAAAAGAGGCTAAAAGAAGCTAAAAGAGGCTAAAAGAGACTAACAGATGAAGGAATACTGGACTCATTACAACACTTTAACATGATACTGACGTGAGTACAGTTATTTTTACTTTTATTAATGTCTTCTGTTAACGCAGGGCAGCTCCTGTACCGGCCTGTTTTAGTAGTTTTAACAGTTAACAGCTAATATTAATGCTAACGGTTTGTTCTCGTAGCTCAGTTAGAGGGATGCTAACTGTTAGCTAGCAGCGAAACTAAGCAGCTAATATTTCAGTTGAGCAGCAAAACTGTCCCAGTGAAGCGTTATATTTTTAGCTAACACAGCTTTTAAGTTCAGGTGAGCTCGTGGTTTGTTTGAGCAGGTAAATTAACGTAATTCAAGGTAGCCGAAAGCTAATTTTAACGGTTGGTGCAGCTTATAGTTGAGCCGTTAAAATTATTAACGTTAAGTGCAGGTGAGCTAACACTGACGTTGACATTAACATTAACGTGGTTTGCTCTGGTAGTTAAATATGCGAAGTTCAGTTAGAAAACAGTTAATTTGTCTGCTCATTCACTGTAGTTCAGTTTCACTGTAGTTCATTTCAAACTATTTAATGGTCATTGCTTTGCAGATATCGGTTTAAGAAAGCTAACTGCTTAACATTAGCTCATAGAACCAAAGTAAAGTTAGCTAATGGTTTGTTTCAGCAGCACTTTAACGGTTTAGTCTGTGTTAACTAATAAAAAAAAACCTTTGTTTTATTAGTTAAAACGGTTTTATTTCAGGTGACCTGACAGTTTGGTTTGACAACAGTGAACCGTGTAATTCAGTCAAGCTAATATGTCATTTGAGTAATTTAGTTTAAACTGTCTCTCATTAGTTAGTTTAGCAGGTGATGGTTTAAAGAAAGCTAACTGCTTATTTTAGCAGCATTTTATTTTAGCTGAAACAACTTTTAGCGCCAAATTACAGAAGCTTGTCACAGATTTTCCAAATCACATCTGGCAGAATGCAAAGTGAGCTGGTGAAAGTCAATAATGGAAACACACATATTAAGATTATTGATCAGTACATGCAATACTAGAATTACCCAACCAGTGCCAAGTTTAGCTCAGTTAGCTCGATTAGTCACCATATAATTTATGTGACTTTTAATGACGAAGATACAAAAAAAACTTTTATTTAAATAAGATCGATGCTAAATCTGAGGAGACACTTTATGTTCCTGGTCAGCTATAATCAGAGGTGACACTTAATAAAAAACGATAAAGAGTTGAGATTCTATCAGGAGCTTTTTCTTCTCGTGCTTCAGATCAGCTACTAGTTGAATTCTGATCACCTGGTTTGGCATCATTGCTGTTATTTTGGTAAACTGTGGCTCAGGTGGATCAGTCTGGTTCTTCAGGTGATCACATGTCGACAGACTTATTTTCCAAATTTTCATCCCTCCTGTCCTCCCCCCTCTCCTCACCTCCTCGCCCGGTGTACCTTACCCCCCGACAACCTGAACGTCCTCCGTATCTCCGGCTGAATCACATTCCTCCGTTTGGCCGCCACAATGGGAGAACTGTTTGATGGCGGCTCTGCTCTGGTTCAGGTATTCCCCCTCTGATTAGGAACCTGAGCTTCACAGACCCCCCGCACCTCCCCCTGAGCCCTTTATTACGCCTCCACCCCCCCAGCCTCAACACAAACACAGTGAAATGATCTTACAGGTTAAAGCACATGTTTGTCGATGTGCGACACGATTGGACGCTGCCGCTTCGGACGAGCCTCGCCGCTTTTATCTGTCCTGGAAAAAAAAACACACGTATCAGTGTGAAAACCTCGTACCTCCAGTCTGGTCTGAAAATGATCCGGAGCTTCTGTTCGGGAAGAAAACTTCTGACCACAAGTTTTGTTGTGAAACCTCAGAGAATCAAACAATCAGCTTCACAACAGCTGCACCTACAAACACAGCTGCCGTCACGGTTGATCCAGCCTGTCACTGCAGTTCAGAACTTCTTCAGAGAATAAAATCAGAGAGATCTTTTAGATGGTTCATCCCATATAAAAGAAATACTGTTGTATTGGGGACGAGTCGGAAACTTTGGTGAGTTTTATTCAAAAATTCGAAGGTCCAAAGTTTTCATTGAGCAGCAATGAGATGCAAAAATTTACATTTCATTAATAACTCAGTAAAGGTTTTATAAAATAGTACAATGACCTCTGTTGAATCGTCACCTCAGCACTGTTAGATCTGAGAATAAAAAACATTTAGTAAGCACAGATATTCTCTGCTACAGTCCTGACACCCTACATATAAAATATTAATACACATAGAAGCATATTTAAATAGAAAAAAAGACACAATATTTACGTCTCATGTACATTTTCAACATATCTGCATGAATCATTTTATAATGACCTGACTGAGTGTGTCAGAAAGGATTCAGTGGTGAACGAAGACGTGAAGCGGTGGAAAACCTCCTGCTCTGACTCTCAGACAGCGACACTGGATTGTTACTCAAGTCTTCATGTAACTCAAATATTTCCCAGTTTTGTCACTTCACACTTGTACTTGACTACATTTCAGGGGCTTCCTGGTTGTCAGAAGTCGCCTTGGTTGGTGTTTTTCACTCTACACCTTTTAATGAAACCGTCAGGACCGAGCTGGCAGAACACTTATTTTCACATCATCGGTCAGATTTGGATTTATTAACCTGAAACAACATCTATAAAACAAGAATGACCCCCAAAAAATTCCATCCGACTTCAACGGAGCTGGAACAATTATTTTCAAAAGAAAATGGCTGATTTGATTTTTACAACAAAATTAATTTAGACAGAACTCTGGGAAATACTTTCTTTATTTAGTGATGGAATGTAACCGAGTACATTTAGTAAGTATTTTACTTAAGTACATTTTGAGGTACTTGAATGTTCTGCTGATTTATTCTTCCACTCATTTACTCCAGTACATTTATTTAATAGCTCACTAGTTACTCTGCAGATTGCGAGCTGCATCAGAGCCGAAGTAAATGATTTCTAATTGTTTATTTTATCCACAAACACTTTTTTAAAAAAAAACACTGAATCTGATTATCAGAAAAATGTTGAATATTATATCTGATAACTGTCCGTGTGTGTTATCACCCACAGTGTAGAGTATGTAACTATATGTATCATTTACTTGTGCTATTGATACTTAATTACATTAAATACATTTGTTATCAGACACTTTAAGACTTTTCATGTGAGTGACTTAATATTTTGACACAATGTTTTTACTTGACTTTTCTGTATTTTTTTAATCACTTATAACTGACCAGTGAAGCATCAGTGAATGATATATTAACATTAATCAACTTGCTTCCAAATATTAAGTCTGTATGTATTTAGATCGCAGCTTTTGTCACAAGTTACTTGAGAACTAGTTTATAAAGCAGGTAAAATAACTCTGATGCTCGTTACAAGTCAGTGTGACAGTGTCGATGCCATGTTCCTACCTGTGACTACATGTTCCTGTTAAGCTCCAGTACTTATGTGACGTCTTGTAGCACTTTCACTTGTAAAGAAGTATTTCTCCCAGTTGTATTCGTACTCGTACGTGTTCATACAGAGCTGTAAAGTAAATGAGACTTACTGACGGATCGCTCTGATGTGTTTCAGCCTCCTCTCTTCATGCAGCGCCAACATCGAGCGGCACCGGTCGGCTCTCTCTCCCTGGGCTTCGACGCGATCGCTCCGTCTGGAGGTATTTATGCCAAAACACACGGGTTTTCTGCTGAAGGAGGGATGGAGGGGTGAGGATCGTGGGGGAGGAAAAGGGGGGAGGAAGGATGGAAACCCAAAACAAAACATAGCATGATAGCCTGTAAGCAGTTCCATGTGTCCGGAGGAGTGATCGCCCCGTGGTCCTCCAGCCCTCTGCCCTCTCTCTCTCTCTCTCTCTCTCTCTCTCTCTCCTCTTCCTCTCTCTCTCCCTCTCTCTCTCCCCCTCTCTCTCTCTCTACCTGCCTCCGTCCCATTAAAGTGACCATAAAGAAGCTGTAGAAGTTGTTTGGAGTCAGTTCAGTTCAGTTTAGCCGGGGCTGCCTCCTCCTCCTCCTCCTCTTCTTCTTCTTCTCCTTCTTCTTCTTCTTCTGCTCCTGGTGATGATGATGATGATAATAATGAAGAACAAGCCCTAATTATACCCGAGGAGGAAAAAAAAAAAAGGGAGAAGCGACCCGAGGTGCACGGCGATGCGGAAAAAAGGCTCATCATTCTGCTCGGCTGTGTGTGTCAGTGTGTGTGTGTGTGTGAGTGTGTGTGTGTGTGTGAGTGTGTGAGGGGGGTGTGTGTTCTTTCTCTCTGAGCAGATGACTGCCGCTCACCTTGCCACGGGGTCTGCATGAGATTGGTTCATTGTCAAGGAGCTTTTTTTTTTTTTTTTTTTTACCCATGATTCCATATGGTATGGAGCAGGCTACATGTTGCCCAACATGCCAGTGCAAATGTTTTCTCAATTAGGTGTCTTATCTCCGGTGAGCGCACTCGCATCAGATGAAGCTTGCTGACAGCGTAATGGCAGGGAAAACCTCGGAAGGCTCCATCAAATGGCAGCTCTGCTACGACATCTCAGCCAGGACCTGGTGGATGGTAAGTTGGCACAACATTTTCTTTTTTTTTCTTTCTTTCTTTCTTTCTTTCTTCTCCTTCCTTCCTTTTTCTTCCACCAAAAGAAGAACATTCCCTCCTCCTCCTTTCTCGTCCTCCTTCTTGTGGCTGAGCTTTCAGAAACACAGCCCCGCACAGCCGCTTTGTGTTTTATTTCCAAAAAGCTCCTGGATTTCAGAGCCGCTCGGACTGTTTGTTTTTTTGAAGCGTCTCCGCCGCCGCCCCCTCGCTGAGCTCCCCGCGCTCGTCTTCGCGGCATCCCGTTAGCAGACGGGTGCCAGCTCAGGTCTTCAGCCGCGGGTTTGTTCCTCCCTTCTGCTGTCGTGACGGCGAGGCTCCTCTTGTCATCCTTTACTTTCTCCCCCTCGCGCTCCGTCTCATTAACAGGAAACTTCTGTGAAAACACACAGAAAGTCCTGGCTTTGTTTCTGTTCGCTCTCCGAGAAATAGCTGTGCATCGCGCTCGGCTCCTGAGCTCTGACCCATCACTGCCACTGTGGCAATTACATCGCACCAGGGAACAAGCACCCCACCTCCCTCACACCACCTCCATGTGAGCGGTGGTGTCCCGGGACAAGCCGGGGCTCCGACTGCAGCGCCGGGGCCACATTTAGCAGCTTGTTTGGTCAGCGAGGCCAGCCGACCTTTGACACCCCCGTCACTGCTGTTGTGGCTGAGAGAATGGAAGGGGGATGAGGTCAGAGCAGGGAGAAGCTGGCAGACAGACGGGGGTTGAGGGGAGATTGGTGGGTCCGCTGAGAGACGAGGAGGGGGTCCGGGGGAGTTTTGGTGCTTCACAATAGTCTATTGTGACCGGCTCGTCCAAATGAGGCAGAGAGATGAAAGAGCTCAGAGAGTTCATTAGAGGACAGCTCATTATTGCTGTCACCGTTATTTAACACTATATTATCACGGCGAGCTCAGCGAGGAGCTCGTGGCCGTCTGGTTGGTTTTGGTGGACGGACGCAGAGTTCTGGTGCTGCAGGTCCGTTCTCTCCTCCTGCCGGAATAAAAAGAGTTGTGTTGCCAAACAGACAAAGGCGGCTTTATCCTCTCCGTAACAGGACCGTGAACTTTGTGAATTCCTCTCGGTCAAACCAAAACCACCACCCCCCCGTCCCCTAAACGCACACACGCACAACATCACACACACACACACACACACACACACACACACACACAACATCACACACTTTCACCGTCCAGCCCACCAGCAGCAGCAGGACAGCGGCGGGATGTGATGGGAGGGTTTTTACTCAGCGGCCGCCGTGTCCGTCTGCTCAGGGTCCGAGGAGTGTGTGTGTGTGTGTGTGTGTGTGTGTGTGTGTGTGTGTGTGGGGCTCGGTTGGTGGGTGGGAGGTGTGTGTTTTGTGCCTGAATGTACCGGCTCGGCTCGGCTGGAGGTTTTTTTATTGATTTTATTCCTTAAATGAAACTGATTTTTAATTTTTTTTATTAAAGGGGTTATGTAGTTTAATATCTGATGCTGAACACGCTTTACTTATTTTTACGTTATTCCATTTGTTTTCTCAGGGGACGCTGCATATTAATGAACATTACTGTAAATAATTAGGTTAGTTTTCAGTCGCGGGCCAGGTGTAACGTCTGCAACCTGACATCAAGTCTAAACCAGCAGTCATCGTGTGACTGCAGGACAAAGACAGCAGTCGTCTTCAGTCTGATAATATCTGCAGTTTCAGGCAGAACACTTTTATTTTCTGGATGTTTCAGTTGTGCTGTTGTTGTGTTGTTGTGTTGAGCAGAATCTCTCAGCGGTGAATTTGTTTCTGGTTCTAATCACAGACGTCACTGTGGCCTGTTGTTCCCGTGATGTGACGGGATTCAACACATCACACATTCAAAGACTGTTTTTACCTTTAATTTGATTTAATTAATCTGTTTCTAAATTTTACATTAAATTCACTACAATTCATAACTTAACACTCGTTATACTTTGTGATTAAAAAAGATTATTTGTATTGATGATTGATTTGAGTTTTCAGAAATGTAATTTAAAGTATTAATTAAAATGATCCCTTTGTCTCATGATGTAGGTGAAACCGTCAGATCTGACTGCACTTTATTATTTTGGTTATTTGTACTTATTATTTTTTTTACAAAAAAATAATTGACTTTCTGAAGGAATTGAAAAATAATTGTTGCCACGCTGCATCAGAATTAATACAATCTGATTTAACTCGGTATAAAACAGTAAATCTCATATTTGTGATGGTAAATAAATATGAATGAAGATGTTTTCTCTCCTCTGAAATTATTGAAATTATTCAATTAGATTGAGTTTTTTGTTGGCTTTATTTTTAAAGTATATCACAATCTGAAAACTGTAGGAACAATAAAGTGTTTGTACAAAATGTAAAAGATCCTGTGAAACATTTCATCAGTGAGATATAAACGGTTCTGCAGGTTATTGACACGTCACTGATGCTCCTCCGCTAAACGATCGTAGCGAGTTAATTAGTCGGACGTAAATCCGTCCGGGCTTCAACATGCGAGTCTGAAGCAGCAGAAAAGGTTAAAGTGGCTGAAAGCACAAAGAGGATTATCTGCTTAACATTTAAAAAGCAGCTGCGATGTTTCCAGATGATTTCTGTCGGGTCATCTCAGGAAACACGTCCGCTTTTTTAATTTAGTCTTTAAAAGGATTTTAATCTCATTTATATTTCAGTGTTTTATAAATCCACAAACCGCCGTGAAAACGGCTGGTTGAGGATTTAATTTGTCGTCTGTTAATATATTAATATTGACGTTAATGAAATGAAAGAATCTGATGTATTTCAGCTCATTTTACATTTAAAGCATTTAAAGTATTTTTTAACGGTTAAATTATAATTAAAAGATATTAATTGCTTCATTCTTTTCATGTTTTCATCAGTTACGTTTCCACAGTCTGCGCATCATAACTTCATTGTCTTCGTGCTGTTATTACAGAACAAGCGGCTCTTTAACATTTTAATTCTTAAAGATGATTTTAATCTCAAAATACTATAATAATGTTCCTAATTTCTGTCTTTCTTCAGTCTGTTGTCGTTGTTAACATTTCATTATCCCTCCGTTCTGTTTACATCAGCAGATTTTAACATTAACATTCCTGCCCCTCCGCCTCACTACACACCCAGTACAGTTATATTAAAATGAAACGCAGAATAATCCCAGTTGAATCGTTGCCAGTTCGTATATATTGTGTCTTTCCGGGCTTAAAGTAAACGGCTGTGAAACGAGCTTCCACGCTGACGACTCGTCTGCGGCTGAGCTACAGTAAACACACTCGAGTGTAATCAGATCTTATTAATATTAACATTTAATGCAGCGGTGTGAAGTTAAAGAGCCGCTCGGACCGACCAACAAACAACAACCGCAGAGGAGAAAAATATTAATTACATTTACATTTTCTCATCTGATAAAATTATATTGGTTTGATTTTGACATAAACAGGTTAAAACACATCACAATCTGCATGTTTTCTATTCGGAGCTCCTCATCACAAACAGAAGAGGCTGAGATTCATATTCATTTTAAAACCTGAAGACTCGTCGTGTGAAAACATTTCAAACATCGAAGAAAAACAATAAAACCGTCCGAGGTCAGCGGAGAGTTTCTGCTGCTGCTCGCTCACAGCGGGAGTTAACAGGATTTCTGCAGCACTACAAGTGATGGCCCCATAATCCCTCCACAACACACACACACACACACACACACACACACACACACACACACACAAGGGCCAAGTGTGTGTGTGTGTGCGCGCGTCAGTGAAGTTATCTTTGCGCATTGAAAAAAAAAAAATGAGGCACATTCCAGCTGAGAAGATAAACAACACTTCTCTCTCGCCATTGTTCGACTTTGTTTTTAAAATAGAGGTTGTTCGTTATTATTTTTTTTATATATATATATATATACATATATATGTATGTGTGTATATATACATATATACTGTCGTTCTCTTATTCAAGTCTTTGAATGCATATTTTAAAATAAGCATCTACTTTATATCTGCTTTCTACTGAGTCTTAATGTTTCCCTTCAGATTTTATAAAAAATATTTTTTTCTTCTTTGTCCTGGTGATAAAAATAAAGACAGACAGAACAAATACTACAGTCTAATAAACACTAAATATTAAGCACCAAGAATGAGAAAACTAACGAGTTGCTCAGTTTATAAAGAGCATCTTTCTCCTCCTCACACTGACGTCACTTCTTTATTTGTGTCGGATGTTAAACAGACTCTCTGCTTCTCTCACAGTATTAAAGACAGTCTCTTTATCTGGATCCAACAGTTAATGGGGTCTGTTTTGTTCGATCCTCCTCAGTAGTTTTGTGTAATCCTGCTGACAAAACAACCAACCAGCTGATATTGAAACCGTGACTCCGAACACTCCAGTATATTAACAGCAAGGATGAGAATACTAACGAGTTGCTCAGTATATAAAACCGCATCTGTCTCATCCTCACAATGACCGTCAGGCACTTTTTTATCTGTGTCCAGTGTGAACCGGGTGAAGCTCTGCGTGGTGGAGGACTCGTGTGAGAGTGTGTTGTTGTCCTCAGGTTTATGAGTTCCTCCCCCAAGAATGTATTGTTTTTTAATTAAAAGAAATATGCAATTTCACATCAGTATCAGACATTTATTACTACCATATACGATGTGTACGAAAAGTTTGGAAAGCTCGAGCCGATAATAAAAAATCAAAACCTAAAACTTTAATGATAAAAGTTGTTGTACAAATAACGATCCGTCATATATACATATATCTGAGTTGTCGGAAGTGTAGACGTGTTTGTGTGTTGTCTGTTCAAACACTTAAACCAGTTTATACCTGACAGGTAACCTCATGTGGTCGTGTGAATTATGACTGTCATCTCAGGAAACAAAGATTATTGTGAGGGCGTTCATTTTATTTCGTCCCGTGTACCCTTGTACTGTGAAAGTTGATGAAAAGGAAACAAGCCAGCGTTTGGTTGAAAAACGTCACAAGTGACTCGTGAGATAAAATAAAGTTCACATTAGTCGATAAACTTACAAGTTAGCTGAGAGAATTCTTGATTTGTTTATTTAAAATGTATGATTTTAATAATTTATCAGAAATATGACAGACATGTAGTTTGTAGCTTCAGAAAGGTGACGTCCGTAACTTGTGATAAAGTTCTAATGGTGAGAATTTCTCCTCTCTGCACTCGTATATCTAAATATCGTCCTGATCTGTGCGGCGGCGGCAACACCGAGCTCTGTGAATCAGTGGATCGTAGCGGACCGATGGAGGCGCAGCTCTGTATTTGTGGTCTGTGTGAGGTCCAGTTCATTAGCCAGACTCTCAGAGGAGGGTCGGACCGCTCTGTGAGTTTAAAACCAACATTAATGAGCTCGATGGAGGAAAACTGAGAGAAACACAGCGGGAGGCAGCCAAGGAGACAGAAACTGGACATCTGAGGGTGAAGATAACCTTAAAGTCTGAGAACCAGATGAACCTCTCAGAATTAAATAAAAGAAGCAGGGCAGCCTGACCATTAATTTATTCACACTACCCCTTCTCTCTTTGACGTCCTCAAGCAGAGAAGGCTGTTAAACACCTCGTCCAGAGTGATGAAGAATAATTCATCCCACTACAGTTCACCTGCAGAGCAGCCGGCCCAAACTAACTAACCAACAGCCGACACGTCAGGTCTTATGTTCCACCTGTAACGCTGCGTCTTTACAGGAAGTATCGTGTGAAAGCAGCCGCAGTGAACTGTTGGTGTCACACATGATGCCTTCAGGTACAGTATTAAGTGTAGGTCGCTCATGTTCTGGCAGCGCTCAGCCTGGCAAACTCCCTAGTTCTCCCCTGTGTCGATGCAGCTCGGCTCACAGTTTCCCCCGGTCTCCAGTCTTTGTGCTAAGCTAAGCTAAATGTTTCCAGGAGCTGGAACACACAGATGAGACTGATATCCTCACCTGACAGAGAATATACGAGATAAGAAAGTGTTGCTTTGATAGAAAGATGTGACCTTGTTGTTACTCAGAGTTGCTTCAGTCAGTCAGCTGATGGAAGTGACTCACCTTTTCACACTAATTTTACCTTTTCAGCACCACAGAGTCCAAACTGAGACGACACAGGAAGGTTATGTGTTCCCCCGTGTGTGTGTGTGTGTGTGTGTGTGTGTGTGTGTGTGTGTGTGTGTGTGTGTGTGTGTGTGTGTGTGTGTGTTACAGAGCGAGTGTCATATTGTGCGGAGATGTTTCCAATTTGGAGACGGCCATGAGCGGAGTAGAGATGATTAGAGAGGAGGAAATTGGGGGATTAGAATTGTCTGCTTGAACTTCCTGAGCATGGCGTGCTCGCTCGCCCACCTCTCTCTCTCTCTCTCTCTCTCTCTCTCTCTCTCTCTCTCTCTCTCTCTCTCTCTCTCTCTCTCTCTCTCTCTCTCTGTCCATTCGTCCTGGCAGTCTCTCGTCCTCCTGTGGTCATCCCGTGGCGTGGAAAGTGTGAGGACACATTGAGTCCTCGAGCTCCCGGCGTGTCTCAGGCTGTCACCGACGAGCGGACATGACTCACTCCTCTGCTCACCTTTTACCTTTCCTGGCTTCTTTCCTTTCCTCACCTCCTTCCTCTCCCTTCATGGTTTCTTTCCTTTTCTGTCATTTACTTACGGTTCCTGTCTTCATGCGGCTCCTTTCTTTTTCCTTCTCTTCGTTCCTTTACCTTAATAACAAAGAGTTTCTTTTTTTTCCCTTTACTTTTTGTTTTTTAAATCTATATTTTGAACTTTCTCTGGTTTTTGCATGTTTTATCTTTCCTCCTCTTCCCACGCAGTCACATTTATTCATCTAGTATCTGAACATGTAAATTTATTTGAGAACAAACTAATAAAACTTCACATGTATCAGTGCGATAGTTTGAACAGCATTGTGCTGTCGAGCTGCAGCGATTAGTCAATTGAAAGAAAATGAATTGTCAGGTATTTTGATAATCAATTGAAAGTTTCACTGATTTTTCAATCAAAAATGCTTCTTACACGTGAGGATTTGCTGTTTTCTGTCACTAAATGAAGAGTCTTTGGGTTTTGGACTGAAGTAATTAGAAGACGTCACTTAGAAGCTCTGGGAATTTGTGATAGACTAAAAGTTTCATCAGTTGATTGAGATTTCTGTGTGTAAGCCTTTGGTGCTTTGAGACAGTTTAAGATCTTTGAATAGTTTCCATAAAACATTTATAAACACTCAGTTGGGTTGATAAGTCAGAGGTTTCGGTGTTGACTCTTCAGTTTCTGTCTGTAGAATCAGGGGAGTGTTAAAGTCCCGTCCAGGTGCTGTGATTCTCTGCTTAATGTCGAACAGAGCGGTCGGCTCTGCGGCTTCTGCTGCTTCTTCTTCTGTTTTTTGGTCCAATAAGTGAAGCGAGGCTCGGGGCTGTAATATCCGCTGCTGTGCTGCTGGACTTATGGAGGGAAAGCTGAGCCTGAGGCGGCTGCAGGGAAACCCGACCAAGCTGAGCACCACCCTCACCTTAAAGGACGAGTCCGTCTTTTTATTTCTTAGTGTTGTAGTTTTGTGGTTTTCAGTGATCTAATTCACTGATAGGGAGGCAGTGGACGAGTGTAAGACTCTGTAGGAGCTGCTTTTAGGAAGTGACATGTTGGATGAACTTCCCTGTGTTTGAGGGACCAGTTCACTCCGTCTGGTCGAATACCTTCTCCCCCACACCTTCTCTGACATTTCATCAGGGGCGTCTGTGTCTCTGACGTCGTATGACAAAGTTCTGGTAGATTAAACCATTTCAAGGAATCAAAGTATGTGCACACTATGTTAAATGTGTTTTGTGTTTTGATGGAGCTGAGCGAACAGTTTCCAGTCTGATTGCAGTCTGTGCTGAGCTTTGTGAAAAACATCTCAGACTGTTTCTGTAAAATCATTTTTCTAAGTTCTTACTCTTAAAGCAGCTGCAAGGAAGTTTCATTCTGTTGATTCTGGCGGCCCCTGTGGACAGAAGCTGTATGACCACCTCCACCACAGCTGTTTACAGGATGCATGACAATGAAGTAATGTATTAAGATGAATAACTGTACAAAATAAACTTGTTTCAGTGCTGTACCACTCGACCGCAGAGCTGTGAGACTCCTCAGTTCATCCTCATCGCACATCGCTCAAACAAATAGTTTTAATTTTATGACTCATACAACCTGGATAAGTCCGGCTCTGACCTGCTGACAGGCATCGATAACAGCTATAATAACTAAACAAAGATAGAGGCATCAGTGTTGAACTGGGACTGTTTCGTAACCAGTGAAAGGTTCCCCGCTGTGTGTTTTAGTAAACCTGAATGAAGCGGCGAGCAGGTGAATATCTGTCCAGCTGCAGCCGAGCAGTTTTCTCCTCCTGCTGCTTCGGTTGGCAGCAGCTTCTCTGTCTGGCTGCTGAACAGCAGAGATGGAGGAAGAGCTGGAGGAGCTTTGTGTGAGAAAACAGACAAACTGTTCTGGAGTCAGTCCAGGCGCTGAAGGAGGGGCGGGGGCGAACGATGCTGAACTGTGTCTGTGAGAGAGCCTGGACCCAACCAGCACTGTTATTTACATACTGGAGGACCGATTCTGTACTGAGACATACAAATGTCAAATTAAACACACAGGTGAGAAGTAACATCAGCTCATTGACACCTGGACAGTTTACAACTAAAATATGCAGATATGTTTATTCTTCAGCTGCTTAATACTTCGATCACTCATCACGATGATACGCTCACTTTTATGTTCAGTAGAATACTTGTTGTAATTGTACCACCACTAGTACTAAACCCTGGACTTTAACGTGTCGGAGGACATTTTCTTTTTTGGTTTCATTTCTGTTTTCTACTTTTACAGCATTTCATTGTCCTTAAAGAGTCTAGAAATGTCTTAAACTTTATAAATATTAGACCTTGAAGGTAACTGAATAGTGTTAAATTTGAGTTTGTGAGGTCTTAGTGGCTATAGACTTTTAAACTTTTCAAAATGAGTCGAGTGTTAAAATCCACATTTCTGACGTTACAAATCTTTAACCAGTGAACCTAATACCGTCTTTTTATTTTACCTTTGGGCTAAATGTAGATTATCACTTAACCTGCAATGCTTGAATAAAAGAAGAAAGAAATTATCAGAAATTGGTTAAAATTATCTGACAAGCATTAGATTTAAGTGTCTGGTACCTGTAGACCCCCCGCTCCTCCTCCTCCTCCTCCTCCTCCTCCTCCTCGTCCTCTTTTTGTCATCCTCCTCATCCATCTCCAACTCTCTGCTTGTCCTCTTCCTCCTCACCCCTTTTCTCCTCCTCTTCATCACCCCCTCTTTGTCCTCCTCCTCCTCCTCCTCCTCCTCTACCTCCTGCTCCGTGTCTGTTCCTCCCTGGAGTAACATGGCTACCTGCCAAGACAGCTGCTTCATCTTCAGGCCACTCAGTTGTTGTTTTGTGTGTGTGTGGTGGACGTCCTGCTGGGACGAGAAACAATAGGACACTGATGATGATGATGGTGATGATGATGGTGATAATATCCCAGATCAACCTGCTCCTACCCTCAAACTGTCTGAGGATAAAGTGATGAGGTGATGCTCACTGTCAGCATGGTGGTCCGTCTCTCAGTACTGTCTGACTTCCTGTCTGAGGCCCATTGGTTCCTACTGAAGAACCCTTTAGAACTTTATTTTACTTTGTGTGGTTTTTATCAAACAAACAGGAGGAAATAGTGCATTTGTTAGGGACTATTTTCAGCAGTGGATGAATCCACGTTTGGTGCTGTAGTGAGTGTTTGTGTCAGCAGGATGCTGTGTGGGACTGAGTCCAAGTAAACTCCCTCGGTGTGTTCCTGGTGATGAAGGAACAACAGTGTGGCTCGTTAATGTGTTTTTACACAACATGTGTCGGGCTGTGCGACACACAGTGCTGCTTATATGAGGCTCATTCACAGTCGGTTTGAGTCTGAACATGAGGAGAAATATAAAATATCTCCAGACGTGTGTTTGCGGCAGGTGTACAGACAGAGTGTCTGTGCAGTTAATGCAGCCCCTCCCTCCTCGTGAACCTACAGGATCTGCTCAACAAAGTGAGCATTGTTTGTTTCTGCTCTGTGTCGTGGCTCTCTGCCAGTCCAGGATCAGTTTCAAACAACCTCGGACCTGCTGCTCTCCACATACGCTCTCTCCCTCTCTCTCTCTCTCTCTCTCTCTCTCTCTCTCTCTCTCTCTCTCTCTCTCTCTCTCTCTCTCTCTCTCTCTCTCTCTCTCTCTCTCTCTCTCTCTCTCTCTCTCTCTGTCTCTCTCTCTCTCTCTGTCTCTCTCTCTGTCTGTCTCTCTCTCTCTCTCTCTCTCTGTCTCTCTCTCCTCTCTCTCTCTCTCTCTCTCTCTCTCTCTCTCTCTCTCTCTCTCTCTCTCTCTCTCTCTCTCTCTCTCTCTCTCTCTCTCTCTCTCTCTCTCTCTCTCTCTCTCTCTCTCTCTCTCTCTCTCTCTCTCTCTCTCTCTCTCCCTCTCTCTCTCTCTCTCTCTCTCTCTCTCTCTCTCTCTCTCTCTCTTACATACATGTCAGTGGCTTTCCTTCCTCGTGACGTAGGAGGAGCAGTTTCCAGACGTTTTTTATTCCCTCTGTGGAGTCGAAGCTAAACCTTATTTTACCAGAGTTATAGTCGGGTGTACAGCAGGTCAGCAGAGGATTCGGACGTGTGACGGTTTGAGGTTCACTTCTTGAACACAATTGAGAAGTTCTGGTTTAGATTGGCGTCTTCTAACTTCGGCCCCACAACTGAATAGCTTCAGTCAAGCTGTATATAAATGGTTTATGACACAATTATGATAATAAGTAGAAGAAGGAGAATAATGGGGCGGTGGCGGCTCATGAGATGGAGTGGATCATCCACTAATCAGAAGGTCAGTTAGTTTGTGGATCCCACAGCTGCCTGTTGAAGTGTCCTTGGGCAACATGCTGAACCTCAGACTCCTCCTGATGGTTGTTCCATCGCTGTGTGAGCATCTGAAGATGCAAGTGTGGTTACAAATGATGATTTAAAGGTCCAGTCTGTAGTTCTGGTGAAGAAATGTTAATGACAAACTAAATAAATAAACTCTCTTTGTTTTCATAACTTAACAAACAAACTGACCTGAAAGGACGACACAGTTTATACTGTTTTACTGTGTTTACATGGACTTACGACTGTGTCTACTGTTGTTTCCACGTCTCAGTATCACGATCAGTGAAGGACGAACCACAAAATACTCTGAAAACACAGAATTTATCTTTAAGTAGTCTGAAGTGTGCAGACACTTGTACTGAGCTGGTGTCTGGTGTCTGGACTGACTGAAGAAAACGTGCCGTATTGAAGCTTTACGTTTCAGATGCTTTAAATTGGCCTGATTGGATGGATCTCAGGAACCAATCAGGGCCGAGTCCACCTGTTAGTCCAGCAGAGGCTTTGAGTCTGAAACTGACTGAAATTAAAACGGGACCCAGTTCTGTAAATAATATATATACAAAAACACATTTTAACGCCGTCTGAGTCTAAAGTGTGTGATCAGATAAAAATGACTCTGTCTGTAGTCGGTGTGTGTGTTGCTGATCTGTGTGTCTGTGGTTTTACACACTCGCTCTTTTGTGATTGTAACAGAAAGAAAAAAATGGAAACAGAATCCAGAAACGCCATCTGGTATTTGGGAGCTGTGTGTGTGTGTGTGTGTGTGTGTGTGTGTGTGCGTGTGTGTGTGTGTGTGTGTGTTGAGGAGTGATCTTATTCTGCGTGCCACACAGTTCTTGGTCTGCAGCCATTCGGTGTTTGGCTGCCAGCAGAGGTGTCAGTCTTCAGTTAAAGGGAGGCAGCTCTGGCTGTTTGCTGTTTACTCGATTGGCAGAAATGGAGTTTTGCCATTTTTTTTCTCCGTGCATATCACCTGTTCTGTCACACAGCCATCCCCACCCGCTCCACCCGCTCCACCCGCTCCCTCTGGAAACAGCTGAGCAGTTTCCGCAGTCACACATTCACAGGATTTAGCTTCTTCTTGGATATTTTCCTTCCTTTTGGAAAAATAACACAGATTGTGCTTTTGTGAAGAGAGAAATCCAGAACCCGGTCAGCCAGATGTCATATCATGATCTTTTTTTTTTAATTGAGAAAAAGGGCGATACTCTGTTTTCTCTTTTTCAAGTCTAAAAATATAGAAAGCCTTGTGTTTCCTCAAGAGGATCGACACTTCTCTGGTGTCTCTGTAAAACTAGAATGGCACTCAGTAGATATAACATTCAATAAAACATTTATATCTGCTAGATCCAGATTTTTATTATGATTCACATGAAATTAGACTCACTCTTAGGTACCAGATCCAGGCATTATTCCCTGAGAAATTTAACAAAATGTTAAAATACACCGTATCTTGCAATGTTAAAGAAAGTGAGAAAAAGTTCCTGGATCTGTCCCTTTTATCTGGATCAGCTCCAGAAGTCATGGGGGTCCATTCTGGACCGAGACTCATCCTCCATCTGAGTTCAGTAGAAATCTGGAGAGAAGTTTTTGTGTAATTCTGCTGACAAACCAACAAACCAAGCACTGGTGAAAACAACCTCCTTGGTGAAGGTAATTAGATAAAACTGGATCAAAATGTGTTATTATTATTATTATTATTATTATTATTATTATTATTATTATTATTATTATTATTATTATTATTATTATTATTATTATTATTATCACACCAGCAAATAACACATGACTTACTGATGGAACTGTTAATGTGCCTTCCATTAATGACCGCACTATAAATGTACTAAGTCTAAACTAAATCACTTGATGAAGATGTTTCATCTATTCTAGTGTTTTCTACAGAATCTCTTCGGGCTGTGTGATATTTTAAAAAACCTGACATTGGAGTGATTTTAGTTTTTTTAGGGAGTGCATTTATCCATCAACAGTTATCCTGCAGCCTTCGTGTTTGCAGATCTTTCTTTCAGGCTGTGTGCAGCCAAGTTTCACCATCCAGAGTGTTGAGGCAGCCTGAGGGGCAGAACCAGGGCAGGAGATTCTCAGACTGTACTGTAGGTCAGACAAGATGTGAGCACATAGTTGTCATCTGGATTTTGGGACCCGAACAGTAAGATTACGCTCTGATTTTAGTGAGGAAACCAAACAAAAAAAGCCAGAACCGACCTCATCTGCAGCCCCGAAGGAGAAAACACCCAAGATATGAAGTCAGAAGCAGCGAGCTCAGATATAAAACAGCTGTCAGACTGTCGTCTGATTCAGACTTTGTGTCGGCGAGTTGTTCAGTCCTCTCGTTCATTCAGACAGAAGATCAGTGTGAACACAGTCTGTGGGATCACACACAGTGCAGGCTAACAGGTGTGTGTGCTGTGACGGTGAACATGTGAACATTACGTACGTACAGTCAGAAAACACGAGTGCAGGTTGTTCAGACACGACTGCACATTAACAGCTTCGTCCTAATTAATTATTTCCCATCAAAGCTTCAGAGGCAGCAGCTGTGGAACGCTGTGAAATGTCCCTTTAATCACGTCCAAATGTTCCCTCTCAGCCCTCCACACACGCTGAACCGCGATGATGCATTTTTAACCTATTAATGCTTTAATAGCAATCAGAGTAATTAAACAATTAGATAATTGATCTCATCTAATTAGACAAATGGAAATAAAATGAAGAGAGCTACTTTGTGATTAGAGGTGGACGGATTATGTGGAGCTGCCAGATGTTTGCATATCATCAGCATCAGTGTGATTAGAGTGTGGAGGGAACATGGACTCGCTGTGGAGTCACACGAGTCCACCGGGCAGAGCCAGAACCACGACCACAACGACACTGAGACTGAGAGGATGTTAAAGCCGAAATCAGACATGTCAGATAAGATAGCTTTAACTGATCCTCAGAGGGACAATTCAGACAAACAGAAATTAATTCAGATAAATCATTAAAAGTACATTGAACAAAGAGAACAGACATAAAAACAGAAACTTCAGGAGAACATAAACACTCAAAACAGTCAGTCAGTGCATTTACACACAACAGTGTACTAATAAAACACGAGCACACTGAGGGTTTAATACTCAGTTGTATCATTCTGTTTATCTAAATTACAAGAAGTCAACGAGTCAGAAGAGGAATCTTTTTATTTTTAAGCAGTATTTTAAAGTAAATAAATATATCAGTATAGATATTGAGCTAAAATATTACTTTGTTAAAAATGGTAGTGGCCTTTATTAATCGTACACAATAAAAGACTTACACTGTCTAACATTAAATGTACTTGAGTATTAAACGTAATTTTCTGGCAAGAAATGTCATTAAGTCTCAAAAGTAACATTAAATTATGAACATATCAACATGTCTGTCGTTCACTCAGTCGATTACAGTATTCAATATTCAGCATTTTTCTAATGATTGGAATCAGTGTTTTTTCGTTTTAATTGTTTAAATGCTGATGAAATAATTTGATATAAAAATGTGCCACTTTGGCTCTGATGCAGCATCAAAGTTACGAGTCGCACGATTCTCCAAATCTGTGATAAGCTTTGATTTGATTTTTGGTCTCAACACCTGACACTTGAGAATCTCTGATTGAAGTTGTAGCTCATTTTGATGTATTTTTGAAAACTGTGACGCCTCTAAAAATGAATATAGTTATAGTGGAGTAAAAAGTATAATATTTCTAATATCTCAAATGTAGGACTGGAAGTACAAAGTAGCAGAAAATGGAAATACTCACCAACTTTTAGATTTCCAAACTCTTTGTTTTTCCTTGTGGTGTTATTGTTGGCACCACCGCGCACTGTCTCAAATAGCGTTAGCAGCCTGGCTACAGTCGATCGTATGAATAAGTCGGCAGGTTTTATAGAACGAATGGTGTTTTGAAGCGTCTCAGGTCTCGGTGGTGAGAGGAGACACATATCAACGAGGGAACAGACTTTGACACAACACCGCAGCTCCTCTCCATCCAGTGACTGTCCATCTGTTCACTCCTGTTTTACCTCGGTTTCTATCAATCTCTTCTCCTTCTTTGTCTCCTCCATCAGCAGGCTTCTTTTTCTGGTTTCCACAGTTATTCCAGTTGTTCCAGCGTTACCTGGGGATAGTTGTGGTTGTGAAAAGGCAGACGTGCTTCCTGTGTGCTGAAATTCCACCTGTACCTGGACTCTGTCATTTTTCTACAGACATTTCACTGTGACATCAGTATTTTCTTAAGAATGAGAAGTCAAAGCAGAAAAGCTGTTTATTGCCGATTAAGATTTGTATTTTCATTCCATCAGTTGCTTTTCTCTCAGCGTCAGCAGAATCATCTCACTGACCTCCCTGAAAGTTTAAAGTGTAAGAAGTGCAGGAGAGAAATCCAGCAGCCTGATCTGTGCAGTTATTAACTGAAGAAGTGCAGCTGCACATTGAATCTGCGTGTGAAGTCGGATTAATGAGCGTCAGGGTGTTTCTGGAGGAGCTCGCTGCTGTAGCGGTGTCACAGAGGCGCCATATGTTTGGACATCAGAGAGCCGTTTAACAGCATCCAGAAAAACAGGATGTGAAGGAGTGTTTGTCAGCATCCACCTCCAAGGACTCGTTCATTAGCAGTAATGTGGAGTGATCACCTCTTTATCAGTGTGTGTACAAACTCTCAGGTTTGTCCCGTGGCCAGACCCCCCCTCACCCCCTCACCCGCCGCCCTCACCCCCCTCCCTTATCTAATTAAGTTGATTCAGAGCGGTGCCTGCGTGCGTGCAGGACCCCATTACTTACGGCTGTCCGGTCCGGGGCGCCCGCTGACCCCGCAGAGCCTGTCGCCGTGTTGTGCCAACGCCTCCAACAGGGGGAGCCGCTGACCTCACACAGCCCCGCAGCACCCCCACCCCGGGGGAGCTGAGGACGAACAGCTGGTGGGGGCATGAAGGGGGCCTCCTCCGCCTCCCCTCCCCTCCACTCTCACACAGGAAGCACCTACTCACAGGGGAGTCTGTCCTCTCCATTCCTTTAATCTGGAGGGGCTCAACATGGGGTCCCGGGACCTCCAGGGGTCCTTGAGAGGGTTATCAGGGGTCATCGACTTTTACTAGATCAACAGAGACCAACTGTATCTGCACACTTCCTGTAAACTCTGCTGCGATCTGCTTGTGTCAGACATCACAGCTGATGGATGAACCTGTTATACATGACTGACCTGAAGTCAGCTCAGATGTGACGCCATGGAAGCGATGTATCACTTCAGTCAGTATCAGAATAAATACACCAAATGTTGTTTTTCAACGAGAGGCGGTGCACAAGCTCGGCCGCACGTCCAGGGTGTAAATTAGGTCTTCATTTTCAGTGAACTGTTCCTTTAAGATATCCTGACGTGAAAGTCTGATTTGTGACAACAGTCGGGGATATTAAAGATTCAAAAACAGGAAATAGGAGCCTGATTACCTTCATCAACAAACACATTTTGGCTGTATGTGTGAAACAGTCAGCAGCCGAATTTCTTGCGGTAATGACTGATCATTAACTGGAAATGTGTCTTTGTCAGATAAAGTTTTAACCTGTCCTCCGTCCTACTACAGTCTGTCCACCTCCTGACACCTAGAACATCTTCTAATCTCCTCCTCCTCCCTCTGCCAGCTTCATTCTGCTTACCTGCAGCCCAGTATCAGTAGGAATCATGTAAATACTGGATGTATCTCGTGCCAACTGTCGGAAGTAGTGTGGAGGTCAGGGAGTTGAATGAGTGTGCAGCTCAGACAGCTTTAATGCACGAGGCCGTCACAATCCAACAGTTAAAGGCTCAGTCTGCTTCACTCTCACGGAAGAAGATGGACTTTAAGATTATCTGACGCTCTTGTAACTCAGCCACTTCACTCAGTGATTGGTCAGATGTGGAGGTGAGAAAGTCTGCAGGGTTTTAACTCAGCTTGCTTTTAGTTTCTTTGCATCGACACATTTCATGTTAAAAACAGACTGTAACACTCTGGATGTCTTCCAGGAGTCTGAATCTGTCTCACGTGTTCGACTCGTGATGTTGAGACGACAGAGACACAGAGCTGTTTTTCCTTCACTTCTCTTGTTCTGCACAGATATTTTAGAAAGAAATAATTCTAAAAAACAGTCTTGGGTGGTTTTTGCCGAATCTTCTCATATCACCGTTCTTGTCTGGCGACGGCGTTCCTCCCCCGTCCTCCCCCGTCCTCCCCCCTCGTGCAGCAGGAGGCCCCTCTGTCCTCCCTGCCAGCCGGGCAGCGTGGAGGGCAGCGGGGGCACAGAGGAGCCCGGTGCTGCCTGATGGCGGTCAGGACGGGCCGCGCTCCGCTACAGATGTGATGCCAGCTTTTGCCAGGGGTCACCTTGGAGAGGCCGATGGCAGCATGTCCACCCCCTCCTCACCCCCTCACCCCCTCACCCCCCCGTCAGTACAGCTGGCTCCCTGCTTAATCCGCCACAGGGGGAGGGGGCAGGGGGCCACACGGGCCGCTGCATGTTCCCCACATACAGATACTGTGTTGGTGGGAAAACACTGAAATATCTGAGCCGAGCGTCAAACATTATTAACTTAAAGGAATAAACTGGTGGGACAAATCAAGTGTTCTTCACTAAAGTTTGTAGTGTAGTGTGTTGGACGTCATGTCTGCTGGTTTGAAGGTTCATTCTTCAACCTTTCAGCCTTTGCGATGGCAGTTAGACAACATAGTCTTCGCTCGGCGTCACTCGTGGAGCTCTCCAAAGATCGCAGTCTTATTAGCTGATAATCAGATCAATCTGTGCTCCCAGAGACACTAATGTGTTGCTTTCCTTAGACTGCAGTCTTCTCCCTGTGGGTTCCTGGAAGACTTAACTGCACATGTTTGGCGCTCGGGTTTGAGGCTCGTCCCTAAAGAAAGTTGTACTTCTACAAAAAAAAATTAAATATGGAATTGCACATAATTTTGGACAATTGGACTGAAATGCTAACCGGACCACTGGGGACCGACTACAACCATCAGGACTGGGAGAAGTAATTTAGTCAGTTTTGATGCTCTCCACATTCATTTTACACTCACCTGGCTTTGTTTCTGCAAGTCTTATAATGGCAGCAAAACTCAGGGATCCACAGAAAGTGGTGGAAAAGGCTTCGGAAATGAATCCCTAATGATTCTCAATAATAAGGAGGGGAGCTGACGATTACAGGAAAGTGAAGAGAATTAATACACTAAATAAATAAATAAATAAATACACTAAATATCTAAATGACAGGCAGAACAAACAGTTGATGGCTCGAGGAACACAAAACATATTTGACATTTTTTATTAGAAAATGACTGAAACCAATAATTGATTATGAACATAGTTGGTGATTACTTTTCTTTTGATTATTCATAGATATTGTCAGGAATTATCCTCAAATAATTCATTTGAAAACGTCCTGATCTGAAAGTCAGAGGGAATAAAGTGCAGTTTCCGAACACGTCGGGCTTCGGTCCAGCTCCGGTGTGGCCTGCAGAAGGTGAAGCCGCAGATCTGCTTTCCCAAACTGGATCCATCCTCTCTGCTAATCAGCCGTACATCTGCACGTTCCTAATTGTTTCCATCTCCCTTCCTGATTCTCTGCGTTCGCCGCGCTGAAGGCTTTAACAGGCTGAATGTGGTTCCAATGGAGGAGCATCGAGGGCTTTACTCCGCGGACGTGAAAAGAATCTGCTCGGTTTTCTGCCGGAGCTCCAGAACCTGCGGCCATTAACAGATCAACTGGAGGAGATTAGATTTCTGCTTCAGACTGTTTCTGTGTTTGTGGGGCTGAAACATCCATATTGATAAATCACGTTACAGTAATGTTTGCTCGGCCTCGTCCTCCGCTGTCCTGCTGCAGCTCAGCTGGCCGTCATTCCACCTCCCATCACCGTCCAGAGAAAACAACCACCTCAACTTTAATGATCTTTAAAAATGTTACAGATGAGGATGATTCATGTGTCGGAGTGAATCTCCTCAGGCTCCCAAATATATCTGAATATTTAAGAAAGTTTTAACAATCTTAAAACAAACAAAAGATCAATTGTTTTCTTTGGACGGGTGATATTTTTATAGTGGCATAGTTTTTTTAATACTTTCAGTGTAAAATTTAAGAAGTTTGTGAGAGAAATGAAACACGGAAGATAAAAAAACAGAAATGTCAAAATACATGAATATTGTCTTTATTTTCTTCAACTAACCAATATTTTCATTATCAATTGAAATGCCAATTAATTTAACAATTAATGGATTTATCATTTTGACTATAAAATTTCATAAAAAGTTTTGTTCAACCAGCCGAAACCTGAAGACTCTTCATTTACTGTCATTAATGACAAAGAAAGCAGCAAATCCTCAGATTTAAGAAGCTGGAACCAGACGATTTGTAAAAAAATGACTAAAATGATTCTTGGCAAATTATTTTCTTTCTCTGACTAGTTGTTTTTACTTTTGTTGTTGTATAGTGGTGTAAGTAGTTTTGAAGCACTCTTAGTGTAAAACTTTAGGAAGTTATTTTACATTTTACTTTGTGAATATCTGCAGCTGAGAGAAGTGTTGGAATCACCCTTTAATAGTCAGTGAAACAGGGAAGAACTGAAGCTTCAGTTCCTGTTAGTTTCCAGTGTGGCTGTTGCCGTTGCAGTTCAGTGATCGAGCAGGTACAGCTGCAGGTGAGCGAGGCCTCGGCAGGACGGGCTGAAACCAGAGAGGACTGTGGGAGCTCGGTGCTGATGGTCGACTGGGAGCATTAATGAAGCAGATTAGGTGTCCCGGCGTGGCCCTGCAGGCCTGCAGAGGCCAGGCGGAGGCCTCGCCCTCCACGGCTCCGGGTCCTGCAGGCTCCGACCACAGCAGGAGGCTTTCTGAGAGCGTTTCACTGCAGCAACCAGCTCTGAAGCTACTGTCAGGAACCTGCAGGGTGCTGTGACGATGACTGTAGACTCCATTTACGCCTCGTAATCAGATTGTGTGTATGATTATAACTTATTACGATTTCTGTCCAGCTTCTTATAACTAAACGACACCACCTGATTTCCTCTAACGTCAGTATGAGTCGTAATAACCTGCTTTTGTTGACCTTTATGGCTGTTTTATTGATGAGTACGGGCTGAATCTGCAACAGCTGAAGTAGTTTGAAGTGTTGAAGTTTTTGCGGAAGTGATTTGAGCAGATCTCGATCCTCCCGACCTCTCAGACTCACCTGGACCACTTGTCTTGTGAGGAGGACGACTGGGGTAAAACTTTTCCATTGGCTCCATATTGGTATTTCAGGTTGAGTTGGTTTGACTCGAGTGAAACAAGTGCACACTTCCAAAACCAGTTGGCTCGGAGTCTTTTGGGGCCCTGGAGGGTTCAGCAGCTTCAGTTTTTGGCAGTCGCCTAGCGAGCGTTCTCAAGACTTACAAACCTCATGAACACTCCCACCAGGACTCTCTCGAAGACGAGGTGCTTCATTTCGAGGGGTTTATCCTTCCACTAAAATAAAAAACATAAAGAATATGACCATCAGTCGCAGGGATATGAATTTTCAATGCGAAGACAGCAGCGTTGTGGCAGGATATTCAATAGATTATACAACATGCGTTTCAGAGTTATAGATCCACCAAACTGTTTCTTACTGCGTCCACCTCGTCCATGTTTCAGCTCCCACACTCTCTCAGCACAGGAGTTTGTTTTACTCTCGAGCCCACCCCATAAAAGACCCATTCCGGGGTGAATGGAGAGGTCTGTTAAAGAGGCCGGAGGACAATGAAATGGGATCAGCGAGCAGCGGATTTAATTAATCCAGTGAATGAGGAGAAAACAGAAGAGGCAGAGTTCCAGCTGGGGATCACAATCACAGTTCAGTCCTGGTACCAACAGCAGCAGGTCAGCGGGCTTCAGTTTCAGAAGGTCCTGCAGGGTCGGATCAGAACAATACCTGCACTTTTTATATCAAACTGCCAGGAAAAGGCTCGATCCACGGCCACGTCTGACCTCTCCGTAGGTGAAAATCATGGAGCAGGTCGACCTTAAATTTACTTCAGCTTAGAAAAGAATGATAATGTGTTTTATGGCCAAATTACACGTCTTTAGATTTTTTCTATTATACCTATTAGACACAGTTAGCCTGGGTTAGCATAAAATAACTCACCTGAAGAAATATAAAAATGTTTCTACGAGACCCTTCTTTTACGTTCTTAAACGTTGTCTGAGCCCAAACAGCAGAACAAGAACTTGAACCAGATAATGTTGGAACTGGAACATTTTTGTTTTATCATCAGGATCCATTTATTATTATTAGAGAATGTGGAAAAACACCCAATGTCTCCCAATGTTAAAGAAAGTGAGAAAGAAATCCTTGAAAATGCATAAAACATATCGTCTGTGACAGATGTCAAATGTTTAGGTTTGATACTTTGCCCTGCTGCTAGCTAGAAAGTAGATTTTGTCGAGTTAGCGGTAGAGATCGGTGAAGGCTTTAAATTTAAATATCAACATCAGCCTGAAATATTGTTTCTAAGAAAATTACTAGAAATCAACCAAAATTCTGTATATACATATATATATATATATATATATATATATATATATATAGAAGAAAATGACTGGTGTCTGTCGGGTTAATGCATTAATAATACAGTGATGTACGTAGCATTGTTTTATTATTACTGAGGTCAGGATGATAGACACCAGATAATAAATACAGAAATCCTTTATGCCTCTCGTGAAGTCGTGGAAGTGAAGCTGGACTCGGTGGTGTTTGCTCAGACTGGAATGTGAACGTCATGTGGACGATTATTATTTCTGCCGCAGAGTAAAAACACACAAACCTTCATTAAATAAGTCGTGACCTGAGCAAGTCCTGTCAGCCGTATTGATCTGTGAGTGACAGGCGACGACGGCCGCCGCGGGACTCTCTCCAAACACAGAGACGCTGCCGTGACCTTTGACCTCTGGCTCAGAGAGGGTTTACCTCATCTGAGCAGGTGACATCACCTCTCTGTCTCTGCTGTGGCTCCGTCCACACTGCAGGAAACTCGTGTTAACGCTGCTCTTATCTGCCTGACCTCGTGTTATTGTCTTTCATAAAAAGGATTCAGATGACGTCCAGCAGTGAGAACTGATGTCTGATCACCTGAGCTGAAGTGTCAGAACTGTGAGAAACTGTTGGATCGGTGTGTTTCCATCCCACAGTAGGACCAGATATAAACCCATATTTCTTTTTAAGACTCACAGAAATCTGTTTTAACATGTCAGCTGTGAGTACTTCGAAGTACTTCCTGGATCTACATGTACTGTGGACCAGCCGACGACCTGAAGCTTAGCTGATGATTCTGCACAGTGTCTCCGCTCTTGTTTAAGGTTAAAGGGTAACTCAGGTGTACAGGTGTTATGGAAGTCGTATGAAGCCTTTTGTGGCTCCAGAGGAAGCTGCATGTAATCTGATAAATTGCCTTCAGTGATGTCAATCAGTGGCTGAGATGTATTGTGGGTAATGTAGGCTGCAGGTTTTGAAATACAAAAAGTCTCTTTTCTACTGTTTCAATTTTGATCACTTGTTTTTAAATTGTCCAACAGTGGACTGATTTTCAAGACCTGGTACCTACATTACCCACAATGCATCTCAGCCACTGAGTGACAGCATTGAAGGCAAATTATCAGATTACATGCAGCTTCCTCTGGACTGTTTTTGTTGTGTGAAACTGGTGGAATTACTCTTTAAAGTTCAAATCGAGACTTTTACCAGAATCATGTTAGCGTACCGTAGCTCGCTAGGGACAAACAAAAACAACACGTCGGACAAACTGACGCGTCACATCGCACCTTTAAACCATCTCGTTTCATCTGGGATCATCTCTTATTTCTGTCCAGTCCTCGCCCAGATGATGGTTTCTGATGTTACATATGTTCTTTTCTGATATTTTGGACTGTGAGTGGCTCCTCTTCCTCCTCCTCTTCCTCTTCCTCCTCTTCCTCTCCTCCTCCTCCTCCTCCTCCTCTTCCTCTTCCTCCTCCTCCTCTTCCTCCTCCTCCTCCTCCTCCTCCTCCTCCTCCTCCTCCTCACCTCCCCTCGATGAACCGGTGTCAGGTAGACGCTGTAAAAGCAGTGCAATGGATACCTCCTCACCTGCTCCTTCCCCGGGACCCCTGCTGAGAGCAAGCTGTTGTTCTCCCAGCCCTCCTCCTCACCCTCCCCTCGCCCCTCCTCACCCTCAACACACCTGTCCACCCCGTCCATCTCCCTCCTCCTCCCCCACCTCCCCGTTGCAAACCCGCCTCTGGCCTGCCGCTTCAATTATTAACAAAGCTTAAAGAATGCATGCAGCAGTTCAGCGCTCGCTTTCTGTGGCGACACACTGAGGCATGATGGGACTTCATGAGCACAGAGAGGTTATCAAGAAAAGTAATGATTTAATGTCAGCAGACAAACATTTATTTAAAAATTACTATTTTTGTTTTATTAGCGTGATCACAGTTGGTCGTTCGTGTGCTGGTCCTGTTTCGCTGCAGTGAGCTGGAGTCGGGCTGGTTTCAGTCATCACACTGAGGAAGGAGAAAACTATTGTGTATAGTGATGAGCACTTTCCTGTTTACACATACCTTTGTCCTGCTTATTGCACCAAAACAGATGACTTAAGTCTCATTTTACTTGTGGAGGAAGTATGTAAATAAGAAAACCTGCTTATATTCATCCTGGGACTAATTGTTCACAAGTGTCTGACCGAACGAGCACAGATTTAGTGTTTTTGAGGGTTTAGGACCAGTTAAAGTCAGAGAGGAGCTGTTTACGTTTTAGCTGAACAGTAAAGAAGAGTGTCATCTGCAAACAGATGGATTCAGCACTTCATTCATATAAAACCACAGCGGCCCATTAATACTTCTCCATGACAACATAAGGATACGCTGGTCAGGACACTTTGAAGACCATTTTATCATCAGTCACATTCAAACTTTTGTGAAAATTAAATGGTGTGAAAACCTGTTTTTAAGTTGAGGAACAGTGAAGCTGTGACTTCCTGTCTTTTCTGAGTATTTGGAGAGCAGCCACTGCACATGTGCCAGGATGTGAGTGAGGTTACATCCAAGGTTTCATTGTATTTTTTGAATCGACGGTTTGTAGGGACTGTTGTCAAAAAGCGGACAGATATATCCGAGGTCTCCTGTTGTGTTGTTTTGACTCATTACGACTTGTTGTGGTGGTGATGTCTCGCTTTTTCTCTTTTCTTCTTTTCTCAAAATTTAGCAATGATTGATTAAAGGGGATCGGTACTCGAGAGTATCAACATCATTTGGTTGGTAGCCTTAAAAAGAACAGACTTCAGTTCCCATCCTTGTTCGTAGGTTTTTGCTTTTATTGCATCAGGAACAAATATTTTTTTTAAATGACTAAAAATGTGTCTGATTTTGAATTTGGTTTCTCCTGATAATTCTCAGATCATATCCTGAATTTGATGGCAAAGAAATTCAGAATTCTAAGTCAGTACCTCATTATTTCAAACAAACCATCAAATACAGAATTTTAGGATCGTTAATTTTATAAGTTTTCATCGTTTCATAAAAGTTCCTGGTAGCTTTGATCATTTTTAGTCTCTGAGAAACGCTGCTGCAGCCAGAGAGCAGCACATATGCTTTTAGAGGAGGAGGAGGAGGAGGAGGAGGAGGTGAGGAGGGGGAGGTGGTGGGGGAGCAGGTCTCATTGTTTGGTATCTCTGCAGGACTGTAGCTAATAAAACTAAACTGGGCCTGAGGGGAAGCGGCTGAACTTCCTGTAGCGGTGGTATTTATTTATTCGGAGGGTCCGTTTCAGGTCTCCAGAGTCGGCCGTAAACAAAGAGCTCTCCTCCTCCGTCCACATCGCCTGTTTGACTCTGATTTATTTATAATTCCCTGAAACCACTCTGCGATGCAACCCGATCGCGGCGAGCTTGTGAAAACGTCGCTTTTCCTTGAGATTCGCTAAAAAGGAAGTACTCCCCTGTCTCTCTTTTTTCCCTTTCCTCCTCCATTTAATTCCAGCCCTCGGCCACTCACGCAAATAAATACCTTTCTACTTAAACATACATGGGCTAATTAATTTAGCCCATCTGTTCCCCGCTCTGCATCACTTCCATGACACACACGAGTTTCCCCAAACACATTTGGCTCATGTTGCACTGATAACTGGGACACCGTGAAGAAAATCCAGGCGCGTCCACAAAAAAATGAAATAAACAGATCTGACAGAGTAAACAGAGTTTAATCTTTTCCTTTTCACACTCTGAGAGGCAGAAACATCTGCACGAGGAGGTCAGAGGTGAAGAGAGTCCGATCATCAGCCGTACAGAACCAGACGACCCAGATAGACTTTAAATGTGGAAGCTAAAGGACAGAAGGTCGACGGTCAAATCCCCGTTTTCAGATTGTCTTTGAGCACCGAGCTCCTACCTGCCGCCTGCCTCTCTGCACGAGGCTGAAGTAAAGCTACAACATCTGATCTGAAGGAAAAAGACACTGATATAAATAATTTGTTAAGTTTTGGACAGTTTGTTGATAAATAATTATGAATCATTAATTATTTTTGCTCGTTAAATGTGAAATATTTTCTGGTTTCTTTCCTCCACTCTGCCTGTAAACTGAGTATCTTTAGGTTTCGGACGTCTTTGTGGGCTTTGGAATAAAAAGACCAACATTTTCTACCATTTTCTGACATTTTACCAACTAATTAAATAACCGAGCAAATGATCCACAGATTTACAGTTAAAGTTCCAGCTTTAAATCCCGTTTTGACTGTATTTTATTTAGCTCTGTAAATTCTTGCACGGCTTCGTGGAAATTGTAGTTTGACAGAACAAACCCAACAAAAGGTCCACTTACAGTTTCAGGTTTTTCCAGAACTTTAAAGCTCTCACATGTTGTTCATCAGCGGATGGAGGTGACTCATTTTAAGCCCTTAAGATGGTTTGGATGATCTGATAACAGCTACTGAGCCAAAACTCTGAGAAAACCTAGTAGGTAGGATTTATTTATCCTCAGTATGATTCTGGAACAAAGACTCAGGTGTCTTATTACCTGTAATACTGAATCATTTCATCTGTTCACGCTGTAAAAGAGCAGATTTGTTGACACATTATGTAAAAATTGCACATATTTCATAAATATACACACTGCATTACCAGACAGTATTAATTTAAATTTGACATTCTGTGAAATGATGAGCAGCAAAGTAAAGCACATGATTAATGACAACACATGTTATTGATGTAGGTGCTTGAAGGTCCTCAGAAACACTTTGAATGATATCAGAGGAAGAACAACAGAGTGAAAACATGGATCACAGATGAAAGCAGGTCGGTCGTAGATGTTCGTAGACGCAGTGAAACAGATCAGAGGTGCAGCTTGTCGTATGAAGCGTCTCAGCTGTTGTTGCTGTGATTCAGAAACAGCTGAGTGACACGTGAAGGTCCGCTCTCCTGACGATCAGACAGTTGTTGCTCGCTGCTGAAACATCTGGACGGCCAACTGAGGATTTGTCGGCTCCCCCCCGGCGGTGGACGAGGCGCCGGTGTAATTGTAATATTAGGGGAAAAGTTTGGAGGGAACTTGATTTAACCCTGAAGAACAGAGTTTTGGAAACTGGCTTCAGGGCAGCCGGAGAAAATTCCCCCAACAGGAGCGAAGCGAGGCGAGCTCGTATCAAACAGGAAATGACATCTGAGTCTCCTCTAAGTTCTGACAGACGGGAGGGAACATGCGATGGAGCAGGGAACCCTGGGAAAAATATGTTACAGGGTGTACTTTTATTGTACCGCTTATTATCTAATAATGAGATGACCCCGACAAAATAAAAGCACATGTGCTCTTGTTTAGTGGCATAATTATATTTATTAGAGGCAAATCTGACGTGAAGATGCATCAAGAAATAATATTTATGAATATTTATTTATGTTCACATTTTTTAGTCTTGTCTGATCAGCAGTCCAAAACCCAGAAAAAACCCTAATCCACTAAAGACGAGCTGCCAGGCTGTATTTTATTGTGAAAATTCAGAGTTCACTTCCTTTTCATGCTGTCAGACATCAACCGCCCCCATGAAGATACAGACACAAACAGCAGGAAAATGTTTTTTACGATATCACTGAACCAACATCACGAAACCTCACCACAGATCTAATTTATCACATTTATAACAGTCCGACTGGAGTAAAAGAGATGGTTTTAAAATGTTGCTAAAATACATATCTAAAAATGTGCTACTTCTGATGCAGAATGTAATCTGTAAAGTAACTAGTAACTAAAGTTATCAAATAAATGTAGTTAAGTAAAATAATAATATTTGCCTCCAAAATGTAGAGTGGAAGTATAAAGTAGCAGAAAATGGAAATACTCAATTAAAGTACAAGTACCTCATCACTGCGTATCACGTCTTAGTTTCCAGCAGTTACTTTAACGACTTCCACTTCCTCACACCACCTTAAATCTCTGATAAATACACGGCAGTCCACCTTAAAAATGTTGCATACTTCTACCATATCTTACACTTCCAACAGCCTGTCGTCTCCTCTGTCCACCTTAACTCCTCTCTAAAGTAAAATACAGTTACCTCACAAAGTGCAGTAGTTGAGTAAATGTATTAAGTTACTGCTGAATATATAAAACTGTGGAATCAGTCAGAACATTCAGCAGCTTTTATAAACAGTAGGAATCCAACAAACACAACCTCCAGAACCGGAAAGTTCTCAAAGGTCCAACTCACATATTTTATGTTCTGTAGTAAAGTCATGAATTTGTTCTTGATGTTTGATCTTCAGTCTGGATTTTTGGCTACTTTTTCTCAAGGTAAAGATCGAAGAGATGGTCTGAGAGTCCACAGATAGAGGCAGTCGTGTCCTGCGGGAATCTATCTCAACCCAAAACAACTTAAAAGAATAATAAGGGCAAACTTTAGGAAATACATAAAGTACGTTATAAGATTATGAGGAATTGTAATAAGTAAAGCGAGGTTTAAAAATGTTTGACTGAAAGCACAAAGTGAAACAGTTTTTCCCGTTCACTTCAATGAGCTTCAGTAGAGTTTCATCACTGCGTCATCTGGTGGACATGAGAGGAACTGCAGCTGAACACATTCAGATGTGATCAAACACACACACACACACACACACACCATGTAACAGTCCTGCGTGCGTCGATCACTCTGCGCTGACGGCGGGTTGTGACCTCACTGCGTCGACGCCACATGTTGGCGACAGAGCTGCCTTGTTGTTGTGCGTCTCCATCGGTCGCCTGAAGCAGACAAACAGACAGATTCCCCTCCACCTGCTGCAGCCAGGAGTGTGTGTGTGTGTGTGTGTGTGTGTGTGTGTGTGTGTGTGTGTGTGTGTGTGTGTGTTCCAGGCTGTGGACCAACACAAGTTGCGATCGATCGTCTCGCAGCAGCCTGTTTCTCTCTCTGGCAGCTGTTCCAACCAGAGGCTCCAACATGAATATTCATGACGCACCTATTCCCAGGTTCTCGGTCCGTCTGCAGCTGGACACACACGCGCACACACACACACACACGCACACGCACACGCACACACACACGCACACACACACACACACAGACACACACACGCACACGCACACACACACGCACACACACACACACACACACACACACACACACACACACACACACGCACACACACACACACACACACGGCATGTTTTTTTTTTCATGGCACCATAAAATCTTCTTGAACATCTTCAGACTCTGATTTCAGGAGGAATCTGTGATCTCTCAGTAACAGAACGATCCAGAACTCATCAGAACTCAAAGTTCTGTTATTTTTGGTTAATATATTTTTTCTGTTAAGGTGGAATGAAGAGGTTTAGTGGAGAGGAAAGGGTGTTCTGAGGCAATTAAGGTGGTATAAAAGTGTGTATGATGCAATTAGGTTAGCTTTGATGTTGAGTGAATTAAGGTGGTATGAACAGATATATGATGGGGTCCAGGAGGACACTGATGTGGTTAAGGTGGAATAAAAGATGTAGTTGAGAGGAAGTGTGTTCTAAAGAGGTATCTGAGGGAGTTAAGGTGGTATGAGGAGACTGAAATGGTCACAGGAAGTATCGGAGCTTCTTAAGGTGGACTCTGTGATTTAGGAAATGTTAAGGTGGTCTGTGGTGACGTCTTCAATGCCTTAAATCTTTCTATCCCATAACTTTCTCCTGCTGTTTCTCCTTTTCCAACTCGACTTGAACGCAGCATCGGTCATCCTGGTCTTCCTCCTTCTCTTGGCCTTCAGCGAGTCGACTCCCCTCTCTGGAAATCCCCCTCACCTCCCTCTCCTGGGGAGTCGACCCGCTCCTCCATCCTCCTCCCGGGGATTTAACCTCCCCTCGGGCTGACCGGATGAGGAGGCCTGAAGGGAGCACAGTGAGGAGGAGGAGGAGGAGGAGGAGGAGGTGCTACCCAGGGAGAGAACAGCAGCCATGTGCTTCTCATTAAGCGCTGCGGAAATAAGTGCTGACCCGTTCGCTCAGGAGGGCACATCCATTTACTGCTGCAGAGCCGACGATCAGAGCCGGACACGGGCCAGGAGAGGGGGAGAGGAGGGAGGGGAGGGGAGAGGGTGGACTGAGAGGAGAAGAAGAGATGGGGAGGTACATCAGGACAAGAAGAAGAACACTGAGGTGTGTTTAAGGTGGTCTGGAGGGTGTACGAGGAAGTTAAGGTGGTATTAGGATGGGTTGTGGTGTTCTGGGCGAGCAGGAGTGAAGGAGGTGCACCGTCGTGGTTGTTGAGGTCTTGATGAGGACATTAAGGTGGTTTACTGTGTTGTCTGAAGGAGTTAAGGTGGACTGTGGGTGGTGTAAGCTGAAGGAGGACTGTGTGGAGGCACGGATGGATTGAGACGGTGTTTAACAGGGTGGAGCAGACGGCTGTGAAGGTGTTGATGATGGTGTAGCAGGTGGTGATGATGAGCTGAGGAGGTGGTGCTGAAGATGGAAATGATGGGAGGTGTAGGAGACTTTACGGTGTTGTATGAGAGTGTGTTTAATGAGCTGGTGTATATCGGGTGGTGGTCAGAGTCGTAGGATGGAGCTACATCTGCCTGAGGAGGTGTAAGACAGATTTAAGGTGGACTGAGGACGTGTAGGAGGTTATAAAAGTGGTTTAAGATGCTGTTTGATCTGTGAGGAGGTTTGTGAGGATGACACAAGGATTTAAGGTGGACTGAGGACAGGAGTGTAAGATATGGTATGAAGTATCAGAGTTGTTAAGGTGGACTAAATTATTTAGACAAACTTCATCATAAAAAATAAATAAAACCGTTGATTATCAGATCTGATAATCAGTTGACCCATAATATACAGTACAGACAAACACGTGATTATATGTGTAAGATACTTTTACTGGTACTTTTTCTGCTTTAAAAATTAAAAATACCTTCATCTAAAGTACTTTGTTACACTGTAAAAGTCTTGCATTGCAAACTTTACTTAAGTTTAAAAGTATAAAATGTAATTAAAGTATTAAGTAAGTACTGACTCCAGGTCCAACAGGCTCCGTCAGTGTTACATCTGTTGTTATTTGAATAATATCTCTGATGTTTATATTGATGTTGGATTGTACATGAGTACAGTACTTGAATAACTTTACTTAGTTACTTTACACCACTGGTATTTAAGGTGGTAGGAGGAGTTGTAGGAAGTTGTAAAGGTGGACTTGGAGATGTGACAGGTGAACGCACTGGTCCAGATTTCATGACAAACATGTTTGGACGGGCGCCCGCGTGTTTCCTCGACCGCATGCATCATCCACAAACACACATCCATCTTCCTCCGCTTCACATATGGAGGGTGGGGGTGTCGGGGGTGAGGAGGGGGTGAGGAGGGGTGAGGAGGGGGGGGTGACGGGGTCGATGAGTGATGGCGTCCCTGCGTCCCACTTCCTCCTGCAGCATCCTTCATCGTCCTCACTCCCCGCTGTCGCCCCCGCCGTGTTCATCACTCTCCTCCACACACAGGTCACACACCTCCACCGAGCTCTCACACACACACACACACACACACACACACACACACACACACACACACACACACACACACACACACACACACACACACACACAGAATATAAGACACACACTGAATGTTTTCAATAAAATCAGGAGAAGTTTCCTTTTTGCCCGTTTTCAGCTTTAACCTTCAAAGACCCAGACGTCTAAAAACAGCTGTTCTTCTAAAATGTTTAATAACTTCTGAACCGTTAATCGCCTCCATATGTTTTAAAAACTCATGTAAAGAGTTTCTCAGCTTTTCAGTTTCACACACATCGTGTTTGGTCATTCGGGGCCTCCGTAGTGAACGTGATTACACCATCTCAGCGGATCTTATATTTCTCTGTTCTGATTTAATAACCTTTCTATTTATTCCCTTTTTTGATCCATCTTCACTGTCAGTAAATGAGATGCACTGTAGGATTACACCTGTTTTACACTGAGGATAATATTACAATAAATGGCTGTAACTTGCTTAGGAAAGGTAAGATGGAGACAAAAATTCATATGGGAGTCAATGAAAAAACTAAACTTCCAGAGGTTTTGTCTGAGTTCACAGTAAAAAACAACATTTTGACTGGTGTTTTTTAAAAATTCTGGTAAAATGAGTCAGACTGAAACGCAGCTTCTCCCGGATCAGTTGATGTATCACACCTGATGCTGACTGACTGAATAGAGGAGGAGAAACTAAGTAAATACAGGAGAATCACCGTCATTTTACAGGTCTCAGTATCTCGTTCATTAACTGAGAACAGAGCAGCTGACGGGCAGGACGTTTGGAGCCGCGGGGTCCTGTGATCCAGCCTCACCCCTCTGAGATCAGTTTCATGTGGATCAGAATCGCGGAGCCTCCAGATTTCCCACTTTTGGCTGTTTGAGAGCAGCTTCCTGTTTGTAAACTTGGACGTATTGTGAGCTGTAGGATGTGTTTAAGGTGGTCTGCAGAGGTGTAGGAGGCAGTCGATGTGGTATGAGGAGGTGGTTTGTGGTTTTGTAAGAGGGCGTCGAGGTAGGCAGCAGTTTATTTCGGTGCTGTAAAAGTCTCAGAGACAATTTTGGACGTGAAACTCTGCTCGGGTGAATCATCACAACAAAACACGAACGACTCTGTTGGAAAATAGCTCTTTGATAAAAAGCCCCGCTCAGTTAGAAGCGTCCAAACACCGAAATGAACCTGATGAAACATTCAGCCATTTAAATCCGGAGCTGATCGATAATTCTCCTCGTCATTACTTCATCTGCTCCGTCTGAGCGCTTCCTCATCATGCGTTTGGCTGCGTTCGAGTCCTTGTCTTTATGTTGGGAACAGGATGACCCGGTGCTGACCTCTCTGCTGGCTCGGCGCTCAGATGTCACTCTGCTGTTGGCAGAGCTGCTGTGTTGAGCTGAAGAGGCTCTTCAGCCGGTCGGACGTGTTTCCATCGAGCCGCCAGCAGAGGGAGACAGCACACTGTGGATCCACCGCCGGCAGCCGCTGCACTCCTCCGTCTCATTAATGACTCTCATCCTTTAATCCTCTAAAATATTCCATCGCTCACATTTGTTTTTCTACAATTGTGTCTTTTCTAAGTGTTTGTTTTTAATTTGAACCATATGAGTAAAGGCAATTATTGACACAGAGACGTTTATTATTTTATCCATGCTGATTAGCAGGAATGTGAGTCTGACTTCTCTGCAGAGCGCCGAGTGCCAGCTGCTTGTAATTCCATGAAACTGTGTTATAAATGTCTCCAATCAGCACCTGACAGGCTTCGTATTGGCCGCGGCAGAATCACAGCACATGAAGCCCATGAATTTCTCAGCCGTGCATCTGAAGTTCTCACACAATGCTCGTATGAATTAGTCATCCGTTCCCACCCCCCTCCCACTTCAAAACACTACAAGGCCACTGGCTATGGTAAATGAAGACATTAAAGGGGAGAGCGGCAGCGCATCAAGAGGATTTGGGGGGAGCTTTCTCTCCAAAAAAGCAGATTTGGCCGGCTCGGGCCCCTGACAGCAGCACATGTTGTGGGAAGATAGCGGGCGGCGACGGCGTACAAAGGCGGCCCAGAGCCGAGCCGAGCGGCGTGAGGCTCCCTGGCAATCGGCCGCCGCCCTCTGCCGCCTTGGCGCTGTCGCCCCACGTTAGTCACACCGCAGGAGACGGGGCCCGGCCTCCCGACCGCCGCCGAGGGCCACAAAAGGCCCACTGCCGCTCCGCGGTAAAGCTCCTGTCTGAGCCCCCCCGCCTCCACCTCTGGAGACAGATCTACAGCGTGAGATGACGACAGGACGGAGGAACGTTCAATTAAAAAGGCATTAGAGCGGAAAAACCAGCGGACGTGACGCTGACTGCAGCCGCGGCCTGAAACCAGCGGACGCCACCGAGTCGTCAGCTCACGGCTCCAAACTTTACAGCGATTCACATCAGATTTATATGTTGTCAGAAAGTTTGAGAGAGCTGCGACAGACGAAATCAAGAATATCAGAAAACCACAAGAATAAAGAAACAAGTCAGAGAACTGTTACAGATTTTAGGAAAACTTTAAATTCTGAATTAGAAACAAAAACACGCTGAATTTAGGTTCTTTTTTAGTTCATTTTTAAAGAGCTCGGTTCAGAAAAATTATTTTGACTGATTTGTTTTTACTAAAATCCACATTTTCAAACATTTAATGTAAAAAAAAAAAACGTGTCACTTCTATCCATATAAATCTGCTTTTCCAGTGAACATCAGACTCACTCAGTAATTAATACACCAATATATTTAATTTAAATGTTTATTGTGTGTTAGATGATGAACGGCAGCTTCTCCATCAGACCACAAACATTTATCAGATCACAGTTTGTTTCTTTTTGTCTTTAACTGTCATTTTTTAATTTACTTTGGATTTCAGGATCAACTTTGTAATAAAAATATAAAATCACTAATTTAAATAAATATTGATGATAAAGCTGAAGCTTTAATCTGATGGACAATTCAATCAGAAAATAAGTGATTATCATTTTCTCATGAATCTTGAAATTAATTTTATTTTGCTATTTATTTGTGCGTCGTCGTGATTGGCTGATCGATCATCCAATCAGGAAGCAGCTCTGTGACGTCTAACGAAGCGACTGACGAGCTCCTGATCAATCATCTCTTTACCGTAATTAATGCAGCGACGCCATTGGTTCCCATACTGCCTCACACCTGCCAGTGTGTGTGTGTGTGTGTGTGTGTGTGTGTGTGTGTGTGTGTGTGTGTGTGTGTGTGTGTGTGTGTGTGTGTCTCCAGCTGTGTGTGCAGACTCCCTGTTTTTATGTGAACAGCTGGCAGGTCTCCTCTGTTGTTTTCATATTGTGTTTGGGGGGAGACGGCACATCTGCTTTGTGTGTGTGTGTGTGTGTGTGTGTGTGTGTGTGTGTGTGTGTGATTACCTGCCTTGTTACCTTCCAGTGTTGTTGTGTTCAGGTGAATTCACTCCATTATGAACACAACGAGCTGATTAAAGCGGCTGTCTGTCAGCGGCGTCTGTACGTCTCATCAGCTCGTTACAGCCGATCATTCGGCCTCGTTAGGTTGAATAATTGATTTGTTTCTGCCGACTGATCTGCTCCGAATGTTTTTATGTTCATATCTCTGATACCTGACAAACATTTACATATTTTAATCCATGAAATGTTCTCACAGATTTTTTCAAGCAATAGTTATTATATTTTTCTTTTATGATGATCAACTTGAGATTGAAAGCACGGCGCTGTCTCAGCCACACCTGTTGTGTTTTACTGCAATATCAGAAAAGTCCTCATAAAATCCTGAACCTGAAGTATTTAAATCTTTATTTGAACTTAATTTGAGATTTGAGCAACAAACAATTAAGGAAACGATTCAAAACGACCCTGAACACGACAGAAAATACAGTGAAGACAGATTAAACAGCACAAAGGTACAAACAACCTCGATTTGATAGAAGCAAAAACAAAAATGTGAACAAAAATAAATCAAAATTGCATCTTTGAACCCAGCGTGGCTGAAGTTTACATCCGAGCATCATCAGTGACATCCTGTCGGTTATAGTTCCAGAACCAGAACTGTCAGCTTCAAACAGAAAACTCTGAATAAATCACAAAGCAGAAGGATGAAAAGTAGAACAGCAGTTTTATCACAGCGCTCTCTCATATTAAATACTCACCCTGATACTAAAACGTCTTCAGAACTGAAAGGATTCATCGATTAATTGTCAAATATTAAATTAATTCTAAAACTGTTTTGATAATGGAAAGTCTCCGTTCTCTGCTGTCAGCGTGTTAAATGTGAACGTGTTCAGGTTTCTTTCCTCTGTGACAGTAAACTGAACATCATCGGACGTCACGCTGAGTTTTCATCAACATCTCTCATCTCATGGATCAGTTGGAGAGATCTCAACATGCAGCCACACAGGAGCTGCTCTGCTTATAAAACAAGACTTTAATTGTAAAAATGATGATTTCAATCTGATGAAAAAAGAAGAAAACAACATGATGAACTTTCAGTCCTCAACAGTTTTCTGTGTTGAGCTCAGTTTCAGTACAAAAGCCCCAAAATCAGACATCATAAAGTGTCTTTACAGGCTGATCTGATGGTCTGACTGGCTGCTTACTGGTTTGCAGACTGGTTGCCTGGTGGAGAGGAGACAGAAGGAGGTGTGGGGGGGCTGGGTGGAGGAGGTTTTTTTTGGAGGGTGGGGGTGGGGGGGTCCAGCATATGCCCGGCCCTGCTGACAGCTTGCCTACGTTCCCCATCATCTCGCCTGCAGGCTTCCTTCTTCCTCTCAAAGAAGGCAGAATATTTTTTGGGCGCCCAGTCAGGTTGGGTCCTGGTGAAACCTGCGTGTGCGTGGGCAATCTGCTGCCGAGGGAAGAGCATTACAATATGTGTGTGTGTGTGTGTGTGTGTGAGAGCCGGGTTTAGATATGTAAGACAGAGAGAAGAAGGAGACGAAGAAGAATGTGAGGAGCTCGTCTCTTGTCAGGGTCGACCTCTGACCCCCCGCTGCTTTCCCTTCAGCGCTTACCAGATATTTTCGTTAGCTTGTATAATGTGAAACGCTCCAACTTTCTCCTCGGCTGGATCCATAAACTGAACACAGAGAGTTTGATACCACACACACACACACACACACACACACACACACACACACACCTCTCTCTCTCTCAGAGGGAGGCCGGAGGTGAGAGGAGATGGGAGGTTTTTTTTGTTTTCCGTACTCTGATGAACCGCTGACTCGACTCGTCCTGCGTCCCTCCCAGCAGTCTCTCTTACCTTGACCCTCCTGTCGGTCAGGACGGAGACGAGGCTGCGTTCACCGTCTGCACCTTCACAGCCGTTCCCTTAAAATCTGCTGCGATCGCTGCGTCGAGCTTCATGTGTTCGTCCTGGTGAGAACGAGCATGTTACGACAAATTACAGCACTGAGAGAACAGAGAGAAAGTTCCAGCGTTCGTTGTTGTTCTCGATTGATCTCCTTATTAAACTGAGTCCATTAAATCAATTAGTAATCACACAGTCAGTATCAAACATGTTCAAGAGACTGTGACTGTTAATGTAATCTAGTAATCTGATAATGTAATCAAAGCCAGAGAGATGATGACAAACTGCAAGGTTGGACATCCTGAGGGCATGATTAGCTTAGCTTAGCATAAAGACTGGCAGCAGAGGGAAAGTGCTAGCCTGACCGTTCTAAAGCTCACTGATTATCTCGTTTGATCTTATTTATTTAATCAGTTAGTAACACTGATAGTAATCATGTAATATGAGTCTAAGTTTAATCCCTCTGCAGTAGTTTCTATTTAATGTGTTCTTTTTTTTTATAAACTTAAAGTTAGTTCATTTTTAACTTGACTTAATTTTATATTTCTCTACCCGTCAGTGTGATCAGTGAAGGATTGTCTTGTTTTCTTTGTCTTGCCTTGTTTGTAAGTTCATTTAAACACACTTTAAATGAGGTGAATTTAAAGAATAATAAGTAGTTAAACTAATAGTTTATGAAATTGCACTAAAGGACTGTATTTTTAATTTATTATAATTTTTGAAAGTACCACACTCACATGAATAGTTCTCTTTTTAGAAGTACACTGAAATATAATTTAAAGTATTAGAGAATCATTTTCATTATTTTTTGTACACTGAAGTTTAACTTAATGATCTGCTTTAAAGTACATCTTAAATATATTTAAATTAGGAGAAAAGGCTCAGAGTATGCTCTTAATAACTATTTCTGATTCAATAAAGTCGACGAGTTTTATTTTCCCAGATGTGTTGGTGGACAGAAGCAGGTGAGCTGTTTCCCTTTACTTCCAGTCTTTATGCTAAGCTAGGCTAACCACGCCCTCCAGCTACACACTAACACAGACTCTGAGAAAGAAAAATGATATTTTCCAAAATGTTCACAGAACCTAAAAAACTACAGATGCATGAATTAGATAAAGCAGCTGAGTGATTATTACGACCCGACTGAATCACTCAGAACATCCAGCTGGAGGAACGTCAGCATCGTTAGAGTGCAGCAGGAAAAATGTCCACTTGTTTCTGCTCTTTGTTTGTTTTGTGCGAGCGCCGCTGAATGTGTTGATTGCCGCCGCAGAAACACACAGAAACACACTTTGTGCTCGGTGTCGGGATGTTGGCAGGCGGCGCCGGTTCTGTGTGTTTGCGTCTGAATCTTTGTGTGTAAACTTGAGATAGTCGGGTGGTGCTGCTCCAAATAATATTGTGCGATGGCATATGTGTCTAACACGTGCAGTACACACACACACACACACACACACACACACACACACACACACACACACATTGGCTCATCAATGAAAGTCGGTCAGAGGGTGGGGGGTTCCGGCCTCTCCCCATGCTCTGCCAGGCCATCTGTTCCTCCTGCCTCCCTCTCACTACACAACTGCCTTCCTGTTTCATCCTCTTCTTCTGTTGTAGCCACACAAACCCCTCACACACACACACACACACACACACACACACACACACACACACACAAACGCAGCCCCGTCAGAGTTTTGAAGAGGAGTTTTGTATCATCTGAGCGAGATGAGTTTATTATCCGAGCGGTGATATTTTGGCGTTGGTTTCACATTTTCGTGCTTTCAGAAGCCAAACAGAACCTCGTCCAAACCGCCAAGGTCATCGCCAAATGGTGGCTCCGTGTTTCAGCAACGATTAAACGCCAAAAACTGTGAGAGCTGAGTGGAGAGGAGAGTGGAAAACAGTCTGTAGATCTGCTGCTGACGAGGCTGCAGGAAAAAAACATTTGTCTGATGTCATCTGCTGCTTTTATTCTCATGTTTTGAGATTTAAAAGGGTTTCGTACCTGCGTCTTTAAAGGAACAGTTCGCCCAAAGATGAAAACCCAGTCCTCCTCTCCTCCTCCATGCTGATGAAAGTCAGCTGAAGTGTTTTAGTCCACAGAGCAGTTCTGGAGCTTCACAGTAAACCAGAGTGAAGTGAAACAGCTGAAGTAGATGGAGACTTGATTTAAACTGTCTCCATACAGCTCGTCTGCTGTGATCACAGTCTGCAGGAGCCCTGAGATCACAAACTGATCAGGAAACACGATATTTACACCCTCAACATGCGGTCGAGCTCTTCAGACAGGTTGCATGCTAACACTGTTAGCTCTGCAGCTGCAGTGAAGATTTCATTTTCACCTAAAAAAGAGTGTAAATAACATATTGTCAAAGTATTTGGGCTCCTGAAAACTTTGACTTAATAATAATGACTATGATAATGACTGAATTCTATATTTTGGGTGAACTGATCCTTTAAAACCAAACTGGATTGGACTGTTCTCCGACCCTGAACCGATCGTGGATCTGGTTCTACTCTGTTCACCCGTAAACAGACCCGTCTCTCTCTTTTATCTCTTTCTTTCTATTCTTCTATTCTTTCATCCTTCCTCCCGTTATTCTTTCTGTTTTATGACCTCTGTCTTCTTCTTTCTTCTCCTCATCCTGCTTTCTCTCATTTTTCACTCATTCACAGGTTTTCTCACAAAGTTTTCCCTCCTTTCTGTTTCCTTTCACATCTTATTCTTCCTTTTTCTCATCTTTCTTCCTCTCGGCCCACCTGGTTTTCAGACTTTACTCCTTTACTTTTTCTTTCTTCTTCTGCTCTTATATTTGTTCCCTCATCACATCTCTCGCTCTGTTGTTCCTGGTTTTCCTCCCTCACATCCTGCTGCTTCTCTTCTTCTGATTTTTTAACTCTCCTTCTCCTTCCTGGTTTCCTGACCTTATTCTCCCTCCTCATCACTCTATTTTTACTCTCTCCTTCGGTTTTCCTGTCTCTCCATCCTCTCCTCCTCTCTCTCTCTCTCTCTCTCTCTCTCTCTCTCTCTCTCTCTCTCTCTCTCTCTCTCTCTCTCTCTCTCTCTCTCTCTCTCTCTCTCTCTCTCTCTCTCTCTCTCTCTCTCTCTCTGGTTGTGCGAGGCTTGGTTTCAGGCCCGGTGCTGTTGGCTGATCTCCAACCTGGCAGCAGCTCAGTGGGAGCAGGTGGAGCCCCCATCCCCACCACACACACACACACACACACACACGCACATGCACACACACACATGCACACACACACACACACACACACACACACACACACACACACACATGCACACACACACACACACACACACACACACACACACACACACTTTGTGGTCCTGCAGTATTTTTTAAGCCCAAAAACGCGCCGCCGACATCAGCCCGTCTCCATGGTGACGTCCATGTTGAGTTTTTGAATTTCAGCTCACGTCTGATTGGTCGGCTGTTTGTCAGTGTTGTAGGATGTAACTCATATCTCCCATAATAACCTGAACTCACTCCGATCTTCATTTCCATCTTCATCTTCATCTTCATCATCGTCCTCTTCTTCTCTTAGAGCTGCTCGCAGCGCTTCACTGCTGCAGGCTGGTGTTTGGTCGTACGGACTCTAAATGTCACTTTAAGTTTCAGTTCATTTCAACAACAGAAACACATTTTCTCACTCATCTGTGAAGCTGAAGGTTTCGAGTTTACGAGCCTCTGAGACTTCTGACCTTAATAATATCAAAACACGAGATCTGAAGAATTCATCAGAGACTCACAGCGTTGTGTTTACAGTGAATATGAATATGTTCATTTTAATCACCAGTCTGGACAAATAGAACCAGAGAAGTCTGCATGTTTGATTCCACGAGAAGAAACACTTTGTGCCTTTTTCTAATCTGAGTGAACTTAAAGTGTTAAATCACATGTTGGAGGAACTTTAATTTTTTTTTTTACCTTAAATTCCCCCTGAGGTTAGTTTCATATTGACGAGGGCTCTGGGATATACGGTCTTAATATAATATCAGGACACACGATAAACATCTCCACATTTTAACATCTCTTCACAAATGTTCAGACTGAGCGACAGAATCAAATATCACGATATTTTACACCCAATACCTCGAGACAAATATTGTGACAGTGTGGTGTGTTCTCTGACAGAATCTGAACACAATTTCTGATCAATAATCATCAGTAATGTGGAGAGAATGAGTCGGTGTGTGAAGACGAGTATCAGAACAGTGACTCTTTACTGTGACGAGTCCTTCATATTATATTCATTTATGTTCAAACTCAACTCTGTGATTTTAAGAAAAGCTGAACTTTCTCTGTTTTCATTCAAGACTTCATTCAGAAAATGTGCGATTTCAGTCTGAAGTCCGGCCGCTCGTTTTTTATTCCACTTTATTTTCTGACTTTTTTTTACAAAATGTTGTTACAACAAAATCATGTCGGTGTGAAATCAGGGCCTGTTGGGGGTGATGACCGGTTGTCATGGTAACGGCTGACCTGATGGCGAAGGGTTCTGACTCTGAGTTTGTTGATGAAGCTGAAGGAGAGTTGGAGCTGCGGTGTGAACGCAGCCCGGTGTGTGTGAAGAGCCAACACCTGCAGGAGAGGACCAGGTGTGTGTGTGTGTGTGTGTGTGTGTGTGTGTGTGTGTGTGTGTGTGTGTGTGTGTGTGTGTGTGTGTGTGTGTGTGTGCTGGTTGGCAGTGAAGGACCTCGGGGGGCTGGACGCTGTAATTAGCACATTAACACACGTCTGTGCTTCTGTATTTGTGAGGACTCTGGACATTAAACATCACGTGACCTCTGACCTTCATCCAGACGTGATTCTGACTTTAAACATCATCTGACCGAGTCTGAACATCAAACGTTTCTGTGAAGACGTGACCATCAGACAGAGTTTCCAAAAATGTGATGACATTTTTAAAAATGTTTTCCAAAAATTGTCCTCGCTTTGCAGAACTTCTCCCCGCTGTCTGCGAGTGAACTTACAGATTTGTCACCTGTCGCCGGGCGGTTTTATTCTCTTGAAGCTCCTCGTCTCGTCCTGTGGCCTGATGGGAGTTTGTCCCGGTCAGTTGTTGTGTAGTAATGAAGGAACGGACGGTGGATTAGAGACGATGTCGCTGCTGAACCATCCGTCACTTCTGCTTCAACGTGTGTGACATAATTTAAAGCTCTGAATAATTAAATCTTATTTTTTCCAGAATTCGGTTTGGATTTCATGAATGTTCATTCTGTTCTTAGAAGTGTGTAAGCATCATTATTTATCATACAACATCCTCTCAGCTTGTGTGGTTATATTTTGGTTTTCATTTGATTTATTTAAAACATTTTATTCTTCAGGTACCTAAAAATTATATTTATATATTTATTTGTGTAAATATCCAAATCAAATAAAACATGCACCTCAGAGCCCGAACACATCCACGTCTGTGGCTGAAGTGTTGAGCCGTGAGTTTTCTCTCTCTGCTCTCTACAGATTGGAGGACATTTCCAAAATTAATTCACTTCATCTTGTAGCTATTTTCTACAAACAAATATGAAAAATTATTTACAAAGAGTTTAAATTATTGTTATTCTTATGCACAGTTTTGGTTTTAATGTTGCAATTAAAGAAACATGACAGTGAGCAGTTTGACTGGATGAAGTATAAAATGTATTTTACAGCATTCAAGTTCAAGTTTCCTCTGAAAATATAAAATACTGTTTCGAGTCAACTGTGCACATGTTCGTATGATGATGATGATGATGTGCAGAATATGAACACACACTGCTCACACACACTGTTCACACACACTGCTCACACACACACGGGGCTGTAGTGTCAGGCCGAGGCCTCTAGATGGCGCCTCAGCCTGCTTTTCTGACACTGCTGAGTTTTGTGTTTCATTTAATTAAATTAAAACTTCAGTAAACAGAAAATACCTGATGAAATGAAGTGAAGTGGATCAGTGGAGTAACACATGTGACATATTGATCTTTTATATAATGATATGTGTATTTAATTATCTGTCGGTAAAACTTGTCTCTCCTGCAGTCTGAAGCCTTTCTGAGTATCTGTGCAGCAGAACAGTGGCAGGACAGCGACTGTGTCCTCGTGGATCCTCGTTATATTGCTGCACAGCATCATGTTCTGGTTCTGTATGAACGGATGAGTAAAACAAAGTGAGCCTGAAGCTGCTGCAGGATCTTTATGTGACTGTCGCTGACGATCACGTCCTGCAGCACCAGAAGCAAACAGTTGTTGTCTCGTATCGATGAAACTGAACGGAAGCCCTGAGAGGCAAGTGAGAAAACTAAACTCTTCTTTTTCTACATCTGTTTCCTCTCACATGTTTTATGACTTCAGTCAGCGGCTTCCAAACTTTCCTGCAGGTCTTTGACTCGTGAACTCGTGTAGAAATGCTGGTTGTCTGTAGAACTGTGACTTCGTACTGAACGAACAGATCACGTCATAGTGGAAGCATCAAAGTGCAACACCAAAATTTTCTTTCTCTACTATGTGACAGCGATTAAAGATTTGTTTTAAATCGTCTCTGCAGAAAAAAGACGACTCAGTTGTGACGATACTGGAATTTTATAGCTTCAACACAAGATCTTGCAAAATCTGGATATTTGATATCAAACTGACACGCTGTCGGCACGAGATTTCAGATTTTTATTAAAAGATAAATATAAAGTGGCTCATGTGTTCAGCACAGCAGCGTCTCAGGTGCAGCGGTCCACTTGTTGTCAGAGAACAAACCAAAAAACTCTGCAAGTACTGGCGTATTGATACTGCAAAAACACGAGTATTGAAACTGTTAATAATCAATATTTATTGATATTTAAATACTTTTGACACGAGAACGAACAAACCTGAACATTGTCTTTGTAAGAATACTCCGCAGCGTTGTTCTGGTGGAGCTCAGGGTGAGATATTTCTTTACGCTGACCCAGCGGTGCAGAACCGGGCCTTTTCAAACCCGGCCCCCCACAGTGGGAAGCACTGACTGAAGAAGAGGTTAAAGAGAAGTTTTTTAGCCAGGATTATCTTTCTAAATTCCCTAATTGATTTGTTTTTATCGTGCATGTCAGAGCTTTAGTGGAACGACGATCCAAAGCTCCCTGAACAGAACTGGACTCCACAGAACCACAGCTGTCAGACAGACGGTTCATCATTGTGTCCCGTCAAACAGCTGATTACTGCTTTAACACTTCAGGTGTGTTTCCCTGACCAGGCTTCCTGTAGTTAACATTTTACCTGACAGCAATAAAACAGCATCAACTGTGAGTCAGATTATGATTTTTCAAATTAATTTGGATATTATTTAAACCTTAAATCAAACGTTGTGTTGGTCCAGCTGAAGTCAAACAGCAGCAAAGCACCAAAATTAATTAGAAATAAAATGTGGAGGAATTAAAAACAGCTGAATCCAGAACCGTCTGCTGAAACTGATCCATGTTGGGTTCCTGAGCTCCAGGTTCTGTTCTGAGGCTTCACACACACAAACATGTTTACATGCAGAGAAAAACCAGATTTCTCTTGTTGTGTTCAAACGTCGGATCGTTCGTTTGATCCAAGCCAGAACCGACTCACTCAGGAGACGGACCGAGCTCACAGCAGCAGGTTCACCATCACTGACTGGAATCAGAATAAATCCAGCAGATTGATCCAGATTGAGGAAACCAGATCTGCATGTGTGAACGCAGCAGAGTCCTCCTGCCATCAGGAGTAATCCATGATTACACATGACGATCATTGATCATTGGGAAAACCCAATTTAATTGCTATAATCTAATTAGCTTCTCTTTGTCTCGACCTTCAGCGCTGAGACTTTGTTTAGCCGACTAATAACGTGCAGCCGGAGCCTCAGATGTATTTGAGCGAAGTAAATCTGGAGATTGTCTTGTTAAATCACGCCGGCCGTCCTTCTATTAACATAAAAGCTTCTGTTCATTAACCTCAGACGACTCGCAGCTCCGCGCCTGCAGTGCTGAAACCTGCCGAAGAAGAAGAGATCAGCCGAGGTCAGCCGCGACGCTGCCAGATTTATTAAGAAAGGCTTCGAACAAACAGGTGCCTCACAAGACGCACTTCAGATTTCAAGATAATTGGATCAAATTTACAGTCCGGCTTCTTTCTAATGACGGTTCTGACTCCTGGATTCATTTAATGAAGATCTGAAATGGAGAATAATTAATGAGCTCATGTGGAGAAGTTTGGCTTCTGTGAAGACTCAAACTCTCAGCAACAAACAAACTTTTAATTCTTTAAAGGGACAGTTCACCCAAAACTGAAACCTCAGTCATTATCTTCTAACCTCCATGTTGATGGAAAGTCAGAAGAAGTTTCATCCCAGGAAAGAAAGAAAAAGAGGAGAGGAGGACTTTATATCATCAGGAGGAGGAGAGGAGGACTTTATATCATCAGGAGGAGGAGAGGAGGACTTTATATCATCAGGAGGAGAGGAGGACTTTATATCATCAGGAGGAGGAGAGGAGGACTTTATATCATCAGGAGGAGGAGAGGAGGACTTTATATCATCAGGAGGAGGAGAGGAGGACTTTATATCATCGGGAGGAGGAGAGGAGGACTTTATATCATCAGGAGGAGGAGAGGAGGACTTTATATCATCGGGAGGAGGAGAGGAGGACTTTATATCATCGGGAGGAGGAGAGGAGGACTTTATATCATCAGGAGGAGAGGAGGACTTTATATCATCAGGAGGAGGAGAGGAGGACTTTATATCATCAGGAGGAGGAGAGGAGGACTTTATATCATCAGGAGGAGAGGAGGACTTTATATCATCAGGAGGAGAGGAGGACTTTATATCATCAGGAGGAGGAGAATCTTTGGGCGAGTCTGACTGTGAATGAACCAAACAAACAAGAACTCGTTAATGAATTGGATCGGATCAGTACCTGCATCTCATCCACACTTGGCGCCTTAACTCCGCCTACAAAACTCTGATTGGCTCAGCTGAGGTCTGGTAACATACGAGACTCATAAATCCTGGATCCTACATTTCCCATGATGCACCTGGGTAGACCCTACAGCTCCAGTTTCCAAGTCCAGACGACCCTGGTGACATCACTATGACATCATCAGGGTTATATTCAAGGTTTATTTAGTGCCTCTCTGGAGTCACAGTCTTCATCAGCAGCTGGAGCTCAAAAGTCCTCCAAGCGTTCAGAAAGATGGAAATTAGAAACTTCAGAAATTCAAAGACCACACAGTCAGACGGACTTCATGTGAAACAGCACTTTGATTTTCACAGTTTTCAGATGATTATTCATGTTTTTCTGCCAGTTACATTAATTTAGTTTTTTTGTTGTGAGACTTTCTAAATGAAACGAGCCCTGCTGAGTGACGGTGAGTTTACTGCTCTGTGATGGAGTGACAGCTGTCTGTCAGCAGGTAGCAGCAGCTCAGCTCAGGTGTATCATCAGCTGCAGACCTCCGTCTCCTCCACACCTCCTCCACACCTCCTGCTCCTCCTCCTACACCTCCTGCACATCTGCACCGACAGCTCAGCGCGCCACTCTTCAAAAGTCCGTGCGGGAAACAGAGCCATGTGCCGCGGCCATAAATCAGCAGCAGCAGCCGCCGGTGCACCGACTCCGCTCCGCTCCGGTCCCCTCCTCCTCCACCTCCTCCTCCTCCTCCTCCTCCCTCACCTCCTCCTCCTCCTCCCCCACCTCCTCCTCCTCCTCCTCCTCCTCCACCACCTCCACTCCTCCTCCTCCACCACCTCCTCCTCCTCCTCCTCCTCCTCCACCACCTCCTCCTCCTCCTCCCCCACCTCCTCCTCCTCCTCCTCCTCCTCCTCCCCCACCTCCTCCTCCTCCTCCTCCTCCTCCTCCTCCTCCTCCTCCTCCTCCTCCTCCTGTGAGCGGCCGGGAGGGAGCGCTCCCCGCCGCCTGCTGCAGCACTGCGGGGCTGAAGCTGCTCCCCGCTGCACGCTGAGCTGCTGCTGCTGCTGCTGCTGCTGGTCCCGAGCTGTACCGGGTCACACCGAGCGGAACCGGGTTATATGCATCCATCCACCCAGCCGGACAGGAAGGAGAGGAGAAGGAGAGGAGGGACAAACCAACCAACTAACTAACTAACAGGAGCAGAATGAACTGATGCAACTTCTGTGAAGTCTCAGAGCCGAACCACAGAGGGAGCCGCCGAGCCGAGCCGAGCCGAGCCGAACCAGGACCGCGGGCTGTTTCTCTTCTCTCTGAATGAGTCACACTGACACCGGAGGAAAGTTTCTCACCTGGACGAGCTGTCGGTGCAGGCGATGGTACGCAAGTATGAGCCCGCACAGACACCGGAACTGAGTCAGAACTGAGTCAGAACTCTACTAGAACTCTGTTCTGGTTGTAGGACGGGTTCTGTCTCCACCTGTCTGCTGCTGCTGCTGGCCTTTTTTTAACCTTAATTTGTCGACCAATCAGACGAGACTCTGACGTTCAAATTCCTCTTTTTCGTCCAATAGGAGCGCGTTCAGAGATCGTGGCTCTGACGTGGCGGCTCCTGATTGGCTCTGGTGCGGATGGGGGCGGGGCAGATGATCAGATTCTCTGAAACAACGATAAAACGTGTTTACAGTCATTAAGTTGATTGTGACGTCAGTTTTATGATATGTTATCTTATATGTTATTGTTTTAATGTATTTTGACGTCATTCTTATCACTTTGGTTTCCATACAGTGCTTATTATAGTATATAGATACTATAGATATTATATCATAGTGTCACTGATACTATGATATAATTAATAACTTGATATCACCAGCAGCAGTCCCCTGATGTTCTGTCTGTTAATCTACATGAACTTATTTGTTTACTGCACGTTATCGTCCTTTAATCAGCCGTCTGTCCCGTCAGGACTCGTGTGTCCTCCCTCTGATAATATTCCTAATATTCCCAGGATTATCTCTCTAATCCCTCAGCGTGGTCTCGCAGGTCAGACCTGTCTGTGCCTTACAGTTTATTACACTTATCTGAATACACCATCCCAGTATGGATTAACAACGCTCCCACTGTTCTTATTAGACGGTTTATTTTACTTTATTACATTTTTATCTCTTAAAATATGGATATAATTTCCTCTGAATGTCTCTGTAAGGACTCGCAGTCGGTCTGTGCAGCTCAGAAGGAATTTAATTGTCCGTAATGGTAATTTAATCTTCTTTGATATTGCTATAACTCTGCTCTGGGGGCCTCGCAGTGAGTCTGTGGTGAGTTTATAATGATGGTGGTATTTTATGTCCTGTGGTATGTTTATGTTGTCGGTGCACCCTGAGGTGGTTCCACCGCCGCTCTCCTTTGTGTCAGGACGTGTGGAGCGTGACAGTGACTTTCTTCTTACCTCCACGCTGTCTGCTGGTCTGTACAGACGTTCTCACAGCGTCTGTGGCTCTCAGCTCAGATTTATGCTCCTGTTTGTGGAGTTTGATCTCCTGCTGTATCATCTTTAACGGTCCTATAGGGACGAGCAGAGTGTCTGTGGCTTTATAGAGGCGCTGCTGGATTTTATGGTAACTTCTATAGTATCTCCACAGACTAATATTCCTCTTATATCCCTGTAAAGGCTTTTACAGTGTGTCTGTGGTTCTCAGGTGTGACTTTATGGTTCTTCAGTGTTTAGAAATCCCCAGAACGTCCTGTTTGTTCTGCGATACGTCTGGAAGTGAGCGGTTTGATCGTCCTGCAGCTGCTCAGGAGGATTCCTGTGAGTTTTATCACGTGTGATTATTTCTCGAAGCTGCAAACGTCACATTTAATCCGCTGATGTGCGTCGAGCTGCGTGTGGCGTCTCTCTGCTCGTGTCACTGTGTGGATGTGACGTAGGGGGCGCTGTTCACTGGCTCGTTCAGCTCGGGTCAGAACCAGTTTAAACACCTGCAGTGAGCTGTGATGTCACTCACCTGACCAGGCATCAGACTGTCAGGTGACTTTAAACTCCCAGGACTCTTTCTACACATTTTAATTTAAATATTGTAACTTTTTTCTACACATTTCTAATCTTCAAATCTCCAACTCTACATATTATACTTATTATAATTCTGTTAATGTGGCTGAATTAATCCGTCACACTGAGTGTATTTATGTTATTTGACAACTTTTCCTCCAGTCAGCTGACACCAAAGTTTCTTCCAGACAATAAAATCAGAAGATATCATGAATTATTGTTTCTCATTGAACAAGATACAAAACCAGGGCAGCTCAGCTCGTTTCTTTCCCCAGCTGATACCGATAACTGATCATTAGCTTCTTCTTATGATAACTTATCATTTTTAATGTATTTTAAAAAGATGGTGATGTAAATGTGATATAAAACTCCTGATATCAGTCTGATAACTCGTCCAAACTGAGGAAGTTTCCACCAAACACGATGTCGATGATTCAACTCTCCGCACGACAACATGTAGAATAAAAACATAGAATCAGACGTGTAGTGAGAATCTGTGAGGGATGATGTCATCACATCATAAACAGGTGGAGGTCAGGAGGTCACCTGCTGGAGGTTTATATAAACAGCTGACTGACATCATCCCAACGTGACCTCGTGTGTGTGTGTGTGTGTGTGTGTGTGTGTGTGTGTGTGTGTGTTATGTAAAGGTGATCTGATTTATAATAAATTAATAATAATAAGACAGTCGGTTCTGGTCCGTGTGGTCACAGCTGATCCTGTCAGATCTTTGTGGATCTCCTCCTCTGACTCTCAGCTGGAGGTTCTGATGCTGCTGCTGGAGGTTCTGGTGGTTCTGGTGTAAAGTGTGTTCAGCAGAGACGTGAGGCTGGATGGGTCCGAGCTTGTTCACAGACAGGAGAGGCTGCAGCTCGGACCTGATCCAACACACAGAGACAAAGACAGGAGACTCTGCTGCTGGATGTATCTTCTTCCTCCTCCTCTCCTCCTCCTCCTCCTCCTCCTCTCTCCTCCTCCTTCCTCCTCCTTCTTCTTCTTCTTCTTCTTCTTCTTCTTGGTGTAAAACTCTTAAAGTCCATGTTGACTTCCTTCCGTTAAGTTTCTATAAAAGCAAAGAAAACATTTCTCCAGACAGATCTCCACCTTCTGATCAATACTGATCGATAAGTCCACCGTGTGATCACTTTCATCCTCACACACACACACACGCACATACACGCGCGCGCGCAGAGCGGCGGCATCATCACCGGATTCTACTTGTGAAACTGCGCGCGGAGGATCGATGCCTCTCTGTCTGATCGATCAGCAGAGTGTGTGATCAGTTTGGGCTCTGCGGGGTCAGTGCGCTCGGTCCGCGGCCACACACACACTCTCACACGGGCACACACACTCTCACAGCCCGCTGTAGTCCGGCGGCGGAGCAGCGGAGGTCCCGGAGCAGCGCGGAGCAGCGGCCGGACGGACGGACGGACGGACGGACACAGCGGAGCGGAGCGCAGCGGAGAGGAGGTGGAGGAGGTGGCGCTCCTCTCTGCGCCGGGACAGCACGGACTCTCTCTCTCTCTCCCCCTCTCCTCTGCGCGCAGTCTCCTCCTGCTGGAGATAAATTAACGGAAAGCAGCTGTCGGCTGTGTTAGAGGCGAGGCGGCCGTCTGGCAGCTCAGGGATCCGTTCTGCCTTTTTCTTCCTTCCTCGTCAGCTCGTGTTCTCGGGACTCCGCCGCCGCGCTGCACCGCACCGCACCGCACCGCGCCCTCCGTCCCGAGCAGCGAGCAGCCGCACCGCCGCACGCCGGCCACAGCGCACCGCAGGGCGGACAGACATGTTGCCGAGGTCCGCCGGTCTCCGCGGCTCTCCGCCGGTGTGAAATGCACTTTGGGGCCGTTTCGGAGCCTCGCACCGTCCGCCAGCAGCGGCCGCTCCCGCTCCAGCCCCCGCGGACCGCCGGAGCCCCGCGCTGAAGCTCTGCGGGACTTTTCTCTTGTTGCCGGAGATGTTCTTCGTGTCTGGGCTCAAAGTTGTGCGCTCCCCGGCGGAGGGCCTCTAACAGGTCCGGACAGTACATGTAACCCGAGGCGGGGTCAAAGTTCACCCTGGTTGGAAATGTGAAAGCGAAGGGGGCACAAGGAGGGCTCGACTTCCCCTCTCTCTCCTTTTTTTCTGTTCTTTCCTTTTTTCACACTCACACACACACACTACACACTGCGCACACGCACGCGCACACACACAGGCTGGAGTTACAGTAACACACACACACACACATAAACACACACACACACACCTTCCAGATCTAAGATTAGATCGACAGATATGTATTCTCCGCTATGTCTAACACAGGTGAGTGGCGTTAAACTTTCTAATGTGTGGCCGGTGTGTGTGTGTGTGTGTGTGTGTGTGTGTGTGTGTGTGTGCAGCTCCTATACTCTGTTGACTGTACACTGAGGACTGTATGGACTCTATAGACCGGCTCCTATAGTCTGCAGCTCTGCTCTCTCTGGGCTCTCCGCAGCAGCAGCACATGGCGGCGGAGGCGCCTCCAAACTTCACTTATTAAATTATTTCAGCCGCGCGGTCGCTTCCGTCCCTCCGCGCGCTGTCCGACACTTTCCCCGCACAGTCTGCGTGTTTGTGAGGTAGTTTGCGGTGTGTCGGAGCGGCTCACCGTCCCGCTGCTCCCCGCTCAGGCTGCTCCGCTGCCCGGCCAGCAGCCTGACCGCAGCTCCGGCGCGGTGTGCGGGGAGCTGCGGGGAGCTGCGGGGCGCCGCGCGGAGCTTTCCGCTCTCACTTCCCTTCTCAAGTTTGAACGCCATCATTTACGCAGAATTCGGACTCGTGCTCTGAGGCACAGCCTCGTTTGGACGCGTAAAGTTTCGGGTTATTTCTGTTTTCTTTGCCCCAAAACTTTCCAACTGTGGCTGCAGCCGGCGGCCCGCAGAGAGCCGAGCCGAGCCGAGCCGAGCCGCGAGCCTCGGCTCGGCTGCACAGCTCGGCTCCAGCAGCAGCTTCATGTCTGAGCATTAACACTGGAGAGTCTCCTGACGCGGGACCGGGACCGGGACCGGTGGGGTCCGGAGGGTCCAGGCTCTGTCGGCCGCAGGTCCGCTGCTGGTCCCGGTCCTGGTCCCGGTCCGGTCCGTAAAATCAAAGTGATTCTGATCATTAATTGCTTCCGTCCTGCTGCTGAGGCCTCAGAGGAGGCTCGGGCCCGACACCAGCACAGTGTGTGTGTGTGTGTGTGTGTGAGGTGACCTGAGGTGACAGCAGACCTGCAGCAGCTCACCTGAGACTGAACACCTGAGACTGAACTTTAGTTCAGAGACAAACTGACTCATTTCTCATTTATTTACAGTCCAAATCCTACATGTAGAATAAAACACGTTGGTATTTATCATCAGTAACTTAAATGTGATTTAATTTTATTCAGTAAAACCTGATTTCCTCTGCTGCCGTGGTGTGTTCAGGGTCAGAGGTTAAAATAGGATTCAGGAGCGTTTTGCCGGGTGTGACCTCGTGCAGATTTTGTCTGCAGACTTTATCTTCTGTAGGAATCATCGTCCTGATCTCCTGAAATTAACCAAAGCTTCTGAAAAATACAATTAACATTTAAAACAGAACAAATAAAAGCACATTTATATTTAAATCATTTTATATTTCAGCCTCATTAATTTAAAACCTCCAGTTATTTAAAATGTGTTTTATTGTTTATTGGCTTTAAATCAGTGTCATGTTTTATTATTCGTGACTAAAAATAATTTCTTTATTTGAATCCACAAACGAGATAATTTAGATGAATTAATAAAAGCGTGTTTTTATTGATCCTGGCTGTAAATATTCAGCAGCACGTCGTCGTGTTTAATCTGCTGCTCGTCAGCTTCTTGTGACTTCACTCATTTAAATTTTTTTTTTTTTGGGTGAATCCACTAAAATGATTTGGCGTCTTGATTTTCTTCTCGGAGCTTCAGTCTGTTCTGAAACACGTCTGAATCTGCAGGAACGAAAACCAGCTTTAAGGTTTAATCTGATTATCAGCCAGTAAAACCAATAACGAGCAGACGAGTCTCTGACTGTCGCTGATAAATCCTCCCAACAGAAGAAACGTGTTCAGGCTCTGAGCAGATGTTCGCTGGACAACTTCTCACCCAGCAGATGTTTTTCTCTTTTTGCTTATTGAATTAATTATTTAATCATCATTTTTTAATTTCTGATATTTTGCACATTTCTGCAGAGTGTGTGTTTGATCCACTGAACCTGCTGGAACACAAGACTTTATTTACTGACACGATAAAACCCAAATTTAATGATTCATATTTATTGTTTAAATTAATACTGGCCCAAAATATTAGTAAAAGCTGATTCTTTTGATAAATGTCGTGCAGGTTGATCATGAACTTGAGTTTCCTGATTTTAAATCACAAACAGTTTTAAAATGTAAATGTTGGAGAATTAAAAACTAAATAAATCGAATTTAAAACGTCGCAAACTGTCGCTGGAGTAAACGTCTGCGTTTATCCTCTCGGCCAGCAGGGGGCGCCCAGAAACACAACTCTGCATTTCATTTTATTGTAATTTAAATTTTTAAATTTATTGTGGATTTTTTGTTTCATCCTGAGAAACGTCGGATCGTCACAAACGACACGTTTCGTTGTCGTCGTGCCAGAAATCGTGAGAACGACGTAATCAGGCCGTTCGGCAGGTTTATTTAAGTTGGTGCTCCGTTGGCCTCTTTTTTTTGGCATATGAATATTTATTGATTTTGAAGAAAAGGCAACAAGTATCCAGGATCTCACATCCTCTCGTGGTCGCAGGAGGTCAGAGGAGCGAAGGAGGAGAGAATCAGAAACACAAGCACAAGAGTTCGACTGATCGATCAGGAGGAGACGTGATCATAAATCCATCTGTATATTTTTACAGCATAAAAAAGATCTCGTCTTCAACACTACATATTAATCTCCTGGATGGTCTGTTCGCTCGGAGCAGGAGAGCGTTCACACGTTTACAGAGAAAAGTTCACACAGCTGATCCTTCGTTCGTGTCGTTCGTCTTCACAGAGAATCTGTGTGATGTGATTTCATTTTGTTTTAAATTCACATTCTGCTGAAACGTTCTGGAGTTTGTTGTTGAGCTGTTTCTGGATGTTTGAAGCTGGTTGGCTCTCAGATATCTGTGTTTTGTCCTGTAAGAATCCTGCTGTGTGTGTGTGTGTGTGTGTGTGTGTGTGTGTATCGGTGTGTTTTGTGTCGCCGTCCTCCTCCGTCAGCAGCCGTTAACCGTCGGGCCTCGGCGGCTCAGTCGGGCCTCGGCGGCGGTGGCGGGCGGCGAGCCACTGAGCCGAGCGACACGCCGATAATTCCCTCAGTGTGTCGGTGTGGGTGTCAATAGACGGGAGGGAGGCAGGCGGGCGGGAGGATTACCATTATTGCTCCCCTAAATGACTGTTATTCAGGGGCTTGTTGTTACAGGAGCCCATTACATCTGTCACCAAGGTGCAGAGGGGGAACGTGTAAGCCTCGCCGCCGCTCAGACTCCCCTCGCAGGTTTAGAAACGCTGATTTCCTCGGAGGGAAAGCGCTGAAAGAAAGAATGACCCCGAAAGAGACGAAGAAAGGACCCCGGGAAGCCGCGTCACACGTCCGCCTCCGACCTCCTCAGCACGACTTAAACAGGCGGCTTTTATTCAGCCCGCAGATCTGCTCTCCGTCAGCCAGACGACATGATTTCACCTGGTTTTATTAAAAACGGGCTCAAATGAAGCGTCGCTGTTCTCAACACAGACGCAGACAAACAGATTCCAGAGCTGAGAGAGAGAGAGAGCTGGGAACGAGTGGGATTATCTCAGAACAACTGGCCGAATTTTCACTCTTCTGAAAAAAAGCAGAAAGACATTTTTCAGGCCAGATGTGAACAGACACGACTTGTTCGTGAAGAGCTGCAGAGGAGGAACACATCTCAGCCTGTTACAGAAGCTCCAAACTCTCATCTTCCTTAAAACCAGCCTGTGGGTCGGGATAATTTTATGCTTCTGACTCAAATCAATCAATATCTTCTCCTATAGAGTCTCTTCTGGTTTTTACTGCAGAGATCCGCTTTGTTCAGCTCAGAGCCAGTTTGATTAAAAGGTTGAAAATTACATGTTTAAAGAATTAAATATGATCGTTCAGTCTGTTATAGAGTCAAAAATAATAGGTTGAGATAATTTCACATTTTCAATACGAGTCAGATTAAATTCATAAATCTTCTGGTTCTGGTGAAATATTTGTTTTGACATCTGACATTAATTCTAGAAAATATCTGGAACAACAGAAGCTGCACACAGAACCAGATCGATTAACCGACCAGGAACCCTAAATTTCTTTTGTTTTAAGAAAAATAAAATCAGGATTTTATTTTGGACCGGACTGAGATTCTGCAGTGGATCACTGAGGTCCGAGTCCGGTCCTGAGACGGTCCGTGTCTCTGAACCAGACGTGTTTTAATGTCTCCGTATCAGTCAGCCGGCTCCTCTCGAATCATTTTCCTGACACGGATGCAGAAACAGGATTATTTTGTTTCAAGACACATTTCAGAAAACCTTCCTGAGTGGAGGGAAGCTGAGAACAAGAGGGATTATCTCACCCGCCGGCACAAAGGCTCGTGTTTTAAGGCTGAATATGAGACGAAGTGACTTGTTAAGTGGGATTTTGTTTGCGGCCGACGGAGCGAGTGTGAAAAAGCGGCGGAGGAAACGTCGGTGGAGGACGGTGTGAGCGGGTCAGGAAGCTGAAACGCTGCACTGGGCTGTGAGGAATGTTGGTATGTGGCTCCAACGAACATCCAGAGCCGCCGAGCTGCAGATCCACTGTGGAATGTGTGTGTGTGTGTGTGTGTGTGTGTGTGTGTGTGGAGACTGAACACATCATCCGTCCAGCAGCCGCTCGTCGTCCTAATAACCGCCCGAGGACACACACAAACAGAAACACATCTCAGCGCGAACAGAAACCACAAATAACAAAAGGCGGCGTTCTCGGCCGTCCTGGAGTGAGATTTCAGAGCTGCAGGTTGGCTGCAGAGCGGCTGGAGGCGCTTTTGGAGACAAACCCGTTCGCCTGGACCGTCTCCAAGAAGAAACAATGTGCTGTATTCAGACCCCTTGACAAGGGAGGGTGAACAATGTTATATAAAAAAAAAAAAGCATTGCAGCTGGCGCTCTAATGCACAGCCTGTAGATATAGTTTCCTCCTCAGTGTGAGAGCTCACACACAAGATTTGACTTAAAGATTTTCTGCTGGAAAAAAGCTCCTGAACTTCCTGTATTTTTTAAAATATTTAACCCAGAACCTCCAGCTGAACCTCCCAAAATACAAGAAGCTCACACTTAATATTTCTCTTCATGTTCAGCCTCAAAGCAGCAGAATTTATCTCCCAACAAGTCGGACAGATCGTCTTCCTCGCTGCCCGAGAGCTGCTTTATTGTCTAAAAACTGTTAACTGGTGTGAATTAATCTGAAAATAGTCCTCGATAAATTCACCTACTGATACAGAAACATTACATCTGTTGATAAAACTGTGTGTGTGTTTTTCTTCTATTAATATTCCTCATATTCAGACACAAACCAACAACATGTTGGTTTGTGTCTGAATATGAGGAATATTAATAGAAGAAACATTAAAACAACATCGTCCGTATCCGTTCATCGTACGTTTAACTTCTCGCTCGTCTCCTCACTTCTTTCTAGAATTGTTCCAGAAACGATTCAGAACTAAACGCTGCTGCACCAGAATCAGGACAGATCACATGAGATTTTAGGATTTAAGTCTTGATTTATGTTGGAAAGTGAATCTGCTTCTCTGAACTATTTTCTTCTTCATCTTTATTTTTTAATCGGATCACAGTAAGCGTAAATTAAAAAAATATTCTAAAAGGAAGAAGGAAATTAAACTTTAGGATCCAGTTATCTTCACTAACACGTGTTGGTTTGTGACTTGTGAAACAACATTTTTACATTTTTTGTTTTTGTGTCGTCTCGTCTGTAAATTTGTTTCCTTGTAAGAAGTGAAAAAATCTGTTTCCAACACAAATCAACTTGAGTTTTCCAGAAATGAGCGTTTGTGTCTTGAAAAACACCGAACAACATCGAGAATCAAGAAAACGTACAGTTGAGGTTGATTTGTGTCCAAAAAAAATCAAACTTTTTCTCAAACAGCCAGAAAATCTGAAGTGAATCTCGTTTTTCAGACGTTTTCGTGATTCTTGCCTTTCCACAAAATGTTTAGTCTTTGTCATAAAAATGTTTAACTGAGAAAAATATAAAAACGTCTCCGAGCCGAGCCAGTTTGTCTCAGGACAGTTTCACATCGCTGCTGCACAACAGTCAAAACTCAACTGGATTCATGAAAAGATTCAAGTTGATTTGTGTCCAAAAAATTTTTTTTTTCGTAAAACACAAAATATAAAGTGAATCTTCTGAAGTTTCTGTATTTTTCCACAATTTATTGACCGAAGACTTTTTGTCCTAAAGATAAAAAACAAAGTGAAATCAAATCTGACGCTGTGAAAACGTTTCAGACGCGTCTGTGTCTTTAAATGTTCAACTTTAAGGACTCAGAAGTGACCTGATAAGGAGGCTGTGTGTGTGTGTGTGTGTGTGTGTGTGTGTGTGTGTGTGTGTGTGTGTGTGTGTGTGTGTGTGTGTGTGTGTGTGTGTGTGTGTGTCCACATGCCACCCCAGTCGGAGGCATTTGCACGTATCGAGATGTGTGTGAGTCTCTTTGATCTATGAATAGTCGAGTGTTTTTTTTTTTTTTCAATACGTGGCTCAGGAGGAGGAGGAGGAGGAGGAGGAGGAGGAGGAGGAGGAGGAGGAGGAGGAGGAGGGCCTCCAGCCTCCCTCCGTCTCCCCTCCGTCTCCCCCCTCCATCCCGTCCTGCTCAGTAACCCTCGGAGGGGTTTTATCCAAATAAGAAATGTTCCATGAAGATGTTTTCTGTCCGTCTGTGTTCTCTCTGTTCTTTTCCTCCGTCGTTGTTCCTCGATGATGAAACCGCTCGGCTGTTTTTCTTTCTCTCCGTCTGTGTTTAGACGGAAAAACTGAAATGACAGGTTTCACAGTCGAGCCTCCAAACCCTGCAAACAAAACAAAAACATATTTATAGGAGCATATCAGCGTTTTTTTACGTGTTGCTGCACAATTTATAGACGCATGAATCACGACTTGTTTCGTCCTGACAGCCGCTGAGTTCCATTTATTTCAACGTCGCTCTTATTTTAAGAACAAATTCACACGTGTGCTTATATGAAAACTAAAAACCTGAAGTTTCATTGCAGTTTTCTCCTGAGCAGCTGAAGAGACGTGTTTTAAAGCAGAAAGCAGGTCTGACGTTATTTACACCCTTTATTCAGACGAAGTCTTCACTGCAGCTGCTGAGATAAAAGTGTCGACGCTGTGGAGAACGTGTTCCTCTCTGATGGATCGGCTGAACTTCATCCTGGAGCTGAACTGAAATAAACGGACAATAATCAACGAAGCTCACATAATCTGTCGTATATTAACAACTCGTCGTCGACTAAAAGATCATGTTCTGTCTCCACAAACACGGCTGGAAAACGTCTCCAACAAACATCCAGTGGTTTCAAACGTACCAACGTTGAAGCGCAGACTCGTCTCCGTCCTCCTGATATCAGAGTCCAGTAACAAACCTGTAATGTGAATGTGAGCTCACACATTTTGGAGACATGAAGATAAACATGTCTGTGGTTTACAGAAGCTTTAATCGCCAACATTTAATCCTGGTGACTGGGCCGTCTGATGGCGCAAACACGTCCGGACGTCTCATCAGAAATATCTGGTGGTTCACACACAGATGTGGAAACGCTGTCTCATATTTGTGGTTTGCAGAAACGTATTGTCCACATTTAATCCCAGCGACTCGGCTGCTTTTCTAGCTCGTCCTCATCGTACGGCCGTGATGCGTTCAGACAACACTGATGCTCATTTCTACAGAAGTCCTGAAACAGAACCTGTTTTTATGGTTTTAAACACGTGTGAGCTCAGAGAGGACGAACGCGTCGTCGTAACAATATTAAAAACATTCAGATCATTTCGAGGTGTTACAGGAAGCTGCTCACCTCACTGAGCTGTCCGGGTTTAAACTGCGATCCGTCTCCGTTATGTTCCCAGCGACAGTAAACCTCCACCGCTACATGCTCCTCTGGTCTTTGTGTCGGGACCACAAACAGCTGGTTCTTCTGGGTTCTCTCAGGCTAATGTGTTCAGCCCGTCTGGATGAGCCTGGTTTCCTGGTGGTTTTGGGGTTTTGAGGAGGAGAACAGATGTAACCAAACCTAAACTGGGTCTGATCCACAACATGCAGTCTGACCACATTCCACCTTAATAACTGAGCAGCTCTCGTCAGCCAGAAGCCGCAGAATGCACCTTTAATACACCTCGAGTCCTGCACCACCCGCTGATCTGAGACCAGCAGGCTGCTGTTTGTGTTCGCGGCTGCGCTCGTAGGTCGGGAAGACTTTCTAGGACTTAGATCACTCACAGATTTCCACAGACCTTCATAGACCTTCATAGACCACTACAGACCAACAGACCCCCTCAGAACCGGTTTGACCCACATTCATACCTGAGACTGGAGACTGAGACAGGCTCTCATTAACCAGCTGATTGTTGTTGATTATTGATTATTGAAATGACTCGTTTGTGTTTCGCTTCTCTTCCTTTCATTCGTCCTTCTTTCTTTCCTTGTTCTCGATCTTCTTCCTTTTTTATTTGCAGTTTTACTTTTTGTCTTTTATTATTTCCTCCGTTCTCTTTCATTCCTTTTGTTTCACTAATTTCTTTTTGTCTGTCGTTTTTCCTTGATTACTTTTTTGTTCACTACTTTTTCTCTCCGTCTCTCTGTTTTCTTCTTCTTGTCATTCATTTTCTCGTCCTTTGTTCCCTCTGCGTTCTTCTTTTCTTCTGTTTCTTCTCTGTTTCCATGTTTTCTTCCTGCCTTTCTTTGTTTTCTTAATCTTTACTTCCATCTCTCCTTCCTGTCTTTCCTCCTCTGATGTAAAAGCACAGATCATTTGTGTAAAACAACTGAAAACTATTGAGAACTGGTTGGAATGATCTCACCACACCAGCGTCCTTTAAGAAAACAACCGTTTTAAGAGTTTTCAACTATTTTCTTTTATTATCTTGTTTGTGCATCCAAACTTTGTTCAAACGCTCAGATTATAAGTGAGTTTTGACTGTTTGTGAACATCATGGAGCTTCACGGAGCAACATGATGTTCGTATGTGACGCTGTTAGTCAGAGACGAACACCGTCAGAGTAACTAACAGGTGGAAACTGTATGTTTGGTGTTTTGGATGAGTTTTTGCGTTAACTCGTCGGAGTCTCACCTTCTGTCTTCTCTCCGTCCCTCAGGATGAATTCCATCCTTTCATCGAAGCCCTGCTGCCCCACGTCCGGGCCTTCGCCTACACATGGTTCAACCTGCAGGCCCGCAAGAGGAAGTACTTCAAGAAGCACGAGAAGCGCATGTCCAAGGAGGAGGAGCGCGCCGTGAAGGACGAGCTGCTCAGCGAGAAGCCCGAGGTCAAGCAGAAGTGGGCGTCGCGCCTCCTGGCCAAACTGCGCAAGGACATCCGGCCCGAGTTCAGGGAGGACTTCGTGCTGACGGTGACGGGGAAGAAGGCGCCGTGCTGCGTGCTGTCCAACCCCGACCAGAAGGGCAAGATGAGGAGGATCGACTGCCTGCGCCAGGCGGACAAAGTGTGGAGGCTGGACCTGGTCATGGTGATTTTATTCAAAGGGATTCCCCTCGAAAGTACTGACGGGGAGAGGCTGGTAAAGTCTCCGCAGTGTTCCAACCCCAGCCTGTGTGTGCAGCCGCACCACATTGGAGTTTCAGTCAAGGAGCTGGATCTCTACCTGGCCTACTTCGTACACGCAGGTCAGTCCCAGCTCTTCTTCCTGTGTGTGTGTGTGTGTGTGTGTGTGTGTGTGTGTGTGTGTGTGTGTGATGCTCAGCTGCTGGTTGTTGTGTCTGAACGTCACAGTGACGCTGAACGCAACACGTGAAGCTCCTGATGTCTCGCGGCTTCACGTCACTTCTCTGGTTCTGAGTTTGAGTTTATAGATTCTGACTGAAAACCCAAAACTGAGTGAGAGGACGATCAGTTTGTGTGTGACGTGTGGCTGAGTGATGTGTTTAAGGGTTGTCGCAGAATGAGGACTTTGTGTTTTTCCAGCGGCGTCTTCTGATCAGTTGGTGTTGCCCGATGTACGATCCATACGATCAATAATATCTAATAAAAGCAGTGGAGATGAAGTATGAAATAGTTAAATAAAAGTGAAGTTCCTCAAAGATCAGTACTTGAGTAAATTGTATTGTTGAGTCTCATCTCAGATCTTCTCCCGACACGATCAGATTAGTAAAGAAATACGAACCTTCTGTCTCTCGTGACGTCTTCTCAGTCCTGATTGGTGAAGACGATGATGATGACGCCAGTTGTGGTTCGATAGTTTCCCATCTGGAAACGCTGCTTCTGATTAATGATGACTCGAATCATCAGCTTTTAGGAGGCAGCCAAACTTTCTGCAGCTCTGTTGTTCTGCAGACGGACCTGACGGAGCTGCTGCAGGTCCAACAGGTCCAACACAGATCCATCAGTCTGTCTGTTGGTTCTGGCTGATTCTTCTCAGTAGATGTCAACTGAAACATGCCAAAGATTTATTCAAGGTGTCGTCACGTCACGTGAACGTTAGCTCAGCTGTTCTGTCCTGTTTCTGATTATCGATGGATTTTTTTTTGTCTGATTGCCGATAAAATAAATTAATGTACCTCTGTGCGTCCGTGGTCAACACGCTGTGGCCCCGCCCACAACACGTTCTGATTGGTTGAATGTAACAAGTTTAAACTTATCAACACTGAAAAATCTGCACAGTAACTAAAGTGATCAAATAAATGTAGCCGAGTGGAAAATGGAAATACTGAAGTGAAGTTCAGAGAGGTGGTTATTTAAATTATTATTTTGATTTGTACTTTTCCAAATATCTATAATCTGTCTCTTTGATTACTGATTATAAGCCCTGAAAAACCTGTTTGTGCTGATCAGCTGATCTGTAACCAGATTTAAATACGAGATGCTCGTCAGGTCGAGGAGCCGCAGCAGCTTCTGAACATTACTTCTTATTTTTCATCTCATTTTTGTTGAGAAAAAAAAATGTAATATATTTATGAATAAAAATCAGACGTCTGACAGGAGAGACGGCCGGTTTCCTTCAGATATCAGATTTAAACCCAGTCGATGAAACTTGTTCATCAGTTGGTTTGAGGATGAAATCCATCTGCTGCTCCGAGTCTCAGAGACGAACTCGTTATCTGCTGCAGACAGCCGTCGTGTCGTCAGCGGTCAGTAAAGCAGAGGAAGCTGCAGCTCGGCGGCGAGCAGCTCGGCGGCACACACCTCCAGGACCGCTCGCTCCGCTGCGAGAGAAAAAACACAATTATCTCCGCGGTGATTGCTCAGCATGTTTCCTGATTTCCGGCTGATTCCACGGGAAAATAATTTGGCTGGTTGGAATATTTGTGTGAGCAGCAGCAGCGAGCGGCGGCCGAGGCATGTAGAGGAGACGTTTGGCAGCCGTCTGAACACTTGGCAGCAGCGCCGCAGCTAAGTTTGCTGGAGTTTTCTTGACAAAGGAGGACGGCTTCCAGATATTCCACTGAAATCATCCACAAGATCCACTTTCAGATTCCTGCAGCAGCCAGACGGGAGTCGCTCTCAAAACTACATGTGTCCTCCTGTCGTTTCTGTCTGAGCTGCAGCGAAGAGACGAAACTAACGTCCTGTTCATCGTCTGTAAATCTGTCCAATGTTGAAAAATGACGATCAGCGTCTCGTCCTCAAATATCTTGTTTTGTCCACAACCCAAAGATATTCAGTTCACTGTGACACAGACAGCAGAACATGTTCACATTTAACAAGCTCACTCAGAGTTTTTACTCTTTTTCCTGAATTAATAACTCAAACTAATAAATAATATCATCAGAATAGTTTCATTAATTTACAGGATGACAACTAAAAGCTTTCTGGTATTTTCTAAATTAAATAAAATGTTCTGCAGTTTCAGCGTCACCTCTGAACCGTGAGGTCCGTTTAGCAGTTCTGTTCTGAACCGTTCAGTTGTATCACAGCAGGTGCAGGAGTCCTTAAGTCGAGTTTGAAGCTTTTAAAATGCTTCTGAACGCCGTTATTTCCTGTTTCAAGAGGCTCATTACTGGAAAAACTTCATAAAGTAAAGAACATATTAGTTTGGAGTTATTTCAATAACGTAACGTGACGTCAGCAGCTGAGTGTTTTCTGTAACGTTCGGTGGAGAAAGTGTTTTTAATGGCAGACGTTCCTCCGGCCTCGCCGTGTGTTTGTGGAGGTGAAGTCTCAGCTGCGATCCGTCAGCAGACACAAACACTGTGGAAACATCTCTGGACCTTAATTACAATCCTTTCCTGTGACAGCCTGGCAGACTGCAGCCTCTCCGGCCTCCTGTCAGTGTGTTCAGTGTGTGTTCAGTGTGTGTTCAGAGTGTGTTCAGTGTGTGTTCAGTGTGTGTTCAGAGTGTGTTCAGTGTGTGTTCAGTGTGTGTTCAGTGTGTGTTCAGTGTTCGGTCGGTCGCAGCTTCACACTGAGCTCCTTCAGGACGCTGCTCTGCTCTGCGGTGTCGTGTCGAGTCAGGGTCTCTTGGCTCTCGGCTGTAGGTTTGAATCCCTCGGTGAGGTTTCGTTAGAATAAACTCATTTCTGGATGCTTGTCATCGTGGCGCTCGGAGGGGATCGTTAGTGGTGGACGCGGCGGTGATTCTTGAGAACATGTTTATGTTTTAATTTTCTCTTTCGCTAAATTTAGGTTTTGTGCTGGAGCAACTTTTACCACCCAGATCAGAGCTGGAGTCTTTTCACCACGCAGGATTTGTCTCTTTTGAAGGAGGTGAGAGGGAGACGACTCAGGCTGGACGCCCACAGAGCTCCCTCCCCCCTCTCCCCCGGCCTCCACCCGGCCTCCCCCTGCCTCCCCTGCCTCCCCCCTCTCCCCCAGGCCTCCCCCCTCCTCCCCCGGCCTCCCCCGCTCTGGATGCAGGATCAGGTTTCTTCCTGCCTCTTATTTAAGGCAGCGGAGCTTTTCTGGAGCGGCGGCGTTGATTAAAAGCCTTGTGAAGGCAGACTGACCTCAGGACTGGCGGGCCGGAGGCGGGGTCTGTCAGGGCGGCCCGGGCCCGTAATTAAATTCATCCCGTAGCTCTGAGTCAGGGTGGGGGGGGGAGACCAGCAGTGTTGCCAGTAGAAACCGCAGCGTACAACCAACCATTTATTATTTAATCCTGTGAGTGTTCAGCTGCAGCTCGTCACCGAGTTCAGGCCTCAAAGACCTGAAGTACGTTCAGTGTTTGGCTTCAGTTTAGTTCATGTTCTCTGCTCACCTGCAGCGTTTACACCGACGGTTTGTCTCAGGTTTGGAGTGAACGATGTCTCGAGTCCTGTTTTAAGAGTTGTTTCGACTCTGAACGACTCGGCCTGATCACAGTTTTTATGTCATTTGTCTTTGACGCCTCCTGTCGCCCTCATTTCTACTTTATTGTTTTTCTTTAAGCCAATCACAGTGTTCTTGGGCGGTTCTAAACCCAGCATGCAGCGACGGTGCTGCTGCAGAATAATCTAGAGGGGAACTTATTTTGAAGAGGAGAGTCGTCTTACCGTTGGTCTCCTGGTCCTCCTGCACTCCCAGCTCATGAAATATATTTCTGTTTGAGTCATCTGTGTGAGCAGCGGGGAGATCTGCTCTCTGGTGTCACAGCTTTTAGTGTCACACTGACTTTTTATCCGTGTTGCTCAGGACGTCTTGGTTTTAACTTGGCCACATGAAGTTGAAGAGTTTTTTTGCTGTTGGAAGTAATTTAAGTCCCCGTCTGGTTTCTTCTCTGTTGGAAGGATTCAGACGTGAACACACTGAACTGTGATCAGTGTTATTTGGAGAATTTTCTGATTTTGAATCGACACAGATTCTCAGTACAGACCATAAATCTCATGTGCAGCTTCATCCTCACTGAGCTTCAGCAGTTTTCTCCGACTTCATGTTTTCATGTTTTGGCGGGTCGACGCTCGTCCTCAGCTGGAAACATGGTAAACAGCTGAACAGGAAGTAACCACAGAGCGTCTGACAGGTGGAGCTTTTCAAATTAACGCACTCTCACTGCAGACATGACACACACACACACACACACACACACACACACACACACACAGGCAGCAAAACCTCCATTCATGGCTTGTAGTGTGTGTCCTCAGGAACAAGTTGCGGGGTCAGAGGTCGCCCTCCTCCCGCCCTCCCTCGTCCTCGCAGTGATTTACGAGCTCGCCCGGCGGCAGCGGCGGGTGTCACTATCACAGGAACGCTCAGCGCGTGCTGAAAGGTCGCGACCCCTATCATCAGGCCGTTTAACCTCTAGGATAAACATCTCCCCCCTCATTAGCAGGCACACACACACACACACACACACACACACACACACACACACACACACAGACGGAGCAGGGGGGCGTGGCCAGAGCTGGTTGGCGGCGGCCGGTCGTGAACAAAAGGTGGAAGAAGGTCGACTCCGACACTTCGTCTGTGATTTAGCAGCGTCGCAGGCTGAAATAAAGATGTTAACATTTATTACAGACGAGATAATATTTATGTGGGCAGTGAAGCCAATTAAACATAATTAGAGAAATGGAATCATAAAAGTTGGATAGAAACGAGAGTTACATTAAAGTTAGTGGCTCTGCAGAGACGAGACGATCCAGAGGAGGACGTCTCCGTCCGCTGACGTCTTTCTGTCCACGTTTGGATTCAGAGCTGACGCAGACTTCACTCATCCTCGGACACGTTTGCTTCTTTCTTTGAGCAGATTTTCACATCCTGCTAATATTTGATATTTCTCTTAATGTTCAGACTCAAACCAGCCGTGAGTTTACCTCCTGACATGTGTTGTGTGTATCACAGCCTGAAACATCGTCTGCCTCCGTAACACAGAGCTTCAGTCGTCCAAAAACTCATCAGTGAGTCACAAACGAGCAGCGAATGTGGATTAATCCCTGACGACGTCCTCCTGATACAGAAACCTTTCATACGTCTGTTTTAAGAAGCACAATCTGGTCAGAAGTACAGAAGAGTAAAAACCTTAGTTATTAATAATATGTAGTAGAATAAAATGGAAATACTCAAGAGAAGTATTAGTACTTCAAAACTCAGTACAGAGTCTGATCGCTCCCATCTGTTTAAAGATACATAAAGTTATTTATATAGAGACACAGTCCCAACCATCGGGTCAGAAACTGCTCGTACGATCATCTTGCAGCTCAACCTGTCAACCACTGAACCAGTGACATCATCACCAGACTCCCTGAACAAATGTAGTGATTTTAGGAGAAACGTTGTGTAGTTCATGGAACAAAAACGTTTCCTCCTGAAGTAATGTACATGTTTGTCTGCTGGGCGTCTGTCTGGTTTCATTAGCTTCAGCCGTGTTGTTCCTGCTGTCCATCTTCTGTGTCGGGTCATGTGGAGGTGTAGCGTGTGGACGGAGGATGTAGACGTGTTGCTGTGATTGGTCGGAGCGGCGACTGTTTCTTGAGAAAGTTTCTGCAGCAGCACAATTGGAGGATATCAGTGTGTCGGGGAGATAACGAGCCGCCGCTCCGACCTACAGAACCTGAAGGCCGCTAGATATTTATCTTCCCGTCACCTTATACGACCCGGCAGGGTTGATACCAAGCAAACAGCCAGAGAGTGTGTGTGTGTGTGTGTGTGTGTGTGTGTGTGTGTGTGTGTGTGTGTGTGTAAAGACGTCTGACCCACTTCCCTCCGTCCTCCTGAGCTCTTTAAGAGATTTGGAGCTTCGTCTCTGAACTAGTTAGTGACCAGCCGTCCTCCGCACCAAAACTACACGCCAGACTCCATCTTTGCCTTCCTCACACACACACACACACACACACACACACACACACACACACACACACACACACACACACATCACACTCCATCATGCAAACTCTTGCAATATTGTAAGAAAGTGCCATAAAAGTGCATCAGTGCTTCTTCTTCTTCTTCTTCTTCTTCTTCTTCTTCTTCTTCTTCTTCTTCTCTTCCTGCTGCTCAGTCGTCATGTGGAGCTGTTTAAGGAGAGCTCGGCGTAAAAACCACCGACTCTGTTGTGGTTCCTGAACTACACACTGTGACCACGGGAACACCCCCAACCCACCACACACACACACACACACACACACACACACACACACACGGTGATCTGACACAGAAGAAGAAACCAGGATAGAAAATCCAAGCGAGTAGAAGACGGCTCCACTTCAGATCTGGAGTTTCTTCTCATTATTATCAGATTCAACAACAATTAATAATCAATACGCGTTGACACCAGTCAGACAAAATAATATCTTATATGAACAAATCCAACAGAGTTCCTCCTGTGAGGATCTGTCGTCCCAAAACTCAGCGTGTGTTAATCCCAAAATGAAACAGGGAAATAAAAACAGCAGCAGTGAAACAGTCCGTGAATATCAGCTTTTATTATTATCAGTGGGCCTTACATCCCTGAAACAGCCACATTATTAGTTAACCTGCTCAATACTTTCACAGTTAATTGATTAATCGTCACCTATAAGATAATAAATCTGATTATAGTATAAGTATATAAACTTCAGAGGATTGTAGCGTTTGATTAAACACAGTGAACATGAAATATGAAACATCAACAGTTTCAGGCTGCTGGTTCAGTTCCAGTGTTTTCCAGCTCAGAGGCTTCAGGTCGGAGCCGTCAGCCTCCCTCCTCCTCCTCCACTCCTCCCCCCTCCTCCCCCCTCCTCCCCCTCAGCGCGGCAGATATCAGCTGATCCCTCGGCGTGCGGCGTGGTAAAGTCAGGTAATCCGGTTTAAAGTGTATTGTCAACGCTGAGCTCTCTGCGGATTTCCCTGCAAATATTCCAGTTTGGAACATATTTCTGCTCTCGCAGCGACACGAGAGGCTGTTAGAGCCGACTGATCCCCGAACACGACGCAAACAAACAGCACACACACTCAGACACACACACACACACACACACACACACACACACACACACACTCACACACACACACACACACACCACACACACACACACACACACACACACACACACACACACACACTCTCTGCTCTGTTGATTTATGGCGTCGAACTTGAACTTGAACATTCAGAACAATAATAAAGGAGTAAATTGAATTCTGTTTGTGCTGACGGCTGGAGGTTCATGGCTCCAACACTTAGATCCAAACCTACCACAACCCTTCCTGTTTTAATTCCATTTCAAAATAAGAGCGCTGATACAAAACAGACCCGAGGACAGTCAGAACCACCCGGATCCACTTCAGTATTTGACACTTTGGCTTTGGTGGTCTGAAGGTGAATGAAGCGGCCTGTGAGCAGGTGGTGGTCAGGTGAGGGTAGTGAGTTCATTGGTCAGCGACTGAGACTGAGGTCGTACTGGACGGTAAAATAATTAAACATGTGTCCTGATCCGACTGAAGACTCAGGTCAGAAATCTGTGCCTAGAAACCTTGTGGACTCTGGTGATTATTACTTATTAATAAACTCAGTAAAATAAGAATTAAGTAATAAAGTTAAAGAAGAAGAACAGAAGGAATGAAGAGGAAGAAGAAACTGATCTTCCTCTCCACTCGCTCTCTCGGCGCTGTAAAGGTCGTCCTCGCCGTCTCTTTGCGGAGGTCGTCCTGCAGGAATGTAGCTGCGTTCGTGTCGCCTGCTGAGAATCACTGTCTCTGTTGCTACGGACGACCCCCCCTCACCCTGATGATGCGTACGGGAGGGGGCGGTCCTTGGCAACACAGACCCTCACCGGAGCCCCACGGCGGCCCGGACTCGGCCCGTCTCCCTGTCAGCCGAGCCGACAACACGGTGTCTGGCTCCGGATCAGGGTTTCCTTCTCCATGAGGAAACAATCAAACTGTGATTTTAAAATAAAACAAAAAAGATGAAATCAATCAATCAATCAATCAATCGTGACAACAACAAATAAATGATTACATGTTAAAGCTTCAGCAGTAAAATAAAGTTCTTAATGAAGGTTAACGGGTCGGTACCAGAGGTGTGTGAGTCTGCAGCTGATGACTGTCCGCCGTCAGCTGGACAATAAAGTTAGCTTTGACTTGTGGGCAGACGTTACTGATGCAGGAGGGATGTCGGAGGGAGGCAGAGATCAGGGCACATGTTGGATTTTACAAACTTGCTGTAACTGGACGAGACTTCTGCGTCACAACAATCAGTAATCACGTCAGCCATTTTCACCTGAAGTGAACGTCTGCAGCCATGAATAATAACCACTGCAGCGAGTCCAGCTGATCAGCTGAGATCTGAGGAGGTGATGTTTGTGTTGAAAAGATGCAGCTTTTATTTTGTAGACTGCTGTCGTCTGATTGTTGGAAGGACTTCCTGAATAAAACGGGAATTGAAATGATGAAGTGATATAGATCACTGAGGATGCTGAGGATCGTTGACAGCTGATTCTTAATTGAATCGAATCCGGTGAAGATTGACACCTCGGGTCATTACACCAGTTTAACACTTCAATAAGTCGGGTTATTATTCCGTGTCCGTCCTCTTCAGACTGTGTAAACAGCTGTGTGACGTCTTTAACCCTGATGATGATCCTGTCTGAGTTTACTCTGTGTGACGAGTGAACCTGGTCGTAGTGTTTGTGTCTTACAGCTCTTAATCATCTCTGAAGCTCGTTGTGTCTGTTTTCTGCTGATATTTTTATCCAGAGAAGCTTTTTTATATGACGTGATGATTTTCACACTGTTGTAACGGTTAAAAAACTGATGGTGAATCTCACTGTTTCACGCCGACGTCACTGAGTCAGACTTTAGTTTTTAATTTGACTGATTTTCTGAACGCAGTCGTAAAAATCGTCCAGAAAATGAAACTTCGACCCGTCTTCTTTTTATTTTTTGGACCTTCTGACCTCCGACAGGACACACAGATTCTGTTTGACTGACTGTGTGTGTGTGTGTGTGTGTGTGTGTGTGTGTGTGTGTGTGTGTGTGTGTGTGTGTGTTTTTGTCCGTCCATCTTGAAAGGCTTAATGAACGAGTTGTGTGCCAAAAACCCCACAAACCCTTTCATACACACACACACACACACCAGCCCATTGTGTGTGTGAGGCCGTCGGGACGCTGCTGTGTGAAGCGAACGTCGACATGAACCAGGACAGCTGCGAGCGTCTGCAGGGAAAGTCTCCACAGATGGTGCAGGGAGAGAAACTCCAGAGTGCCGTATGGCTGCTGAAAAATAGACGAAGGAGAAGAAGAAGAAGCAGGTCGCCGCGATGACGCCACGGCTGCTCATTCGCTGGAGACGATCGCGAGCCGCTTCCTGATTCGTCCGTCAGCATCAAAAACAAAAAGTCGGCTGAGATGTTCAGAGAGGGAAGAAGACGGGAGGTCGCCCCCTGCTGGCCGGAGAATCAGACGCATCGCACAAACGTCGCGTTAGTTTTACTAAAAACTGGAAAAGTTCCAGATCTTCAGTAAATAAGACACTTTGGATAAAACAGACCTCGTTTACAGGTTTTAGAATAGAATAGAAAATACTTATTTACATGCAAAAGGCAGAAATGTGTCTATAAAACAACACACATCACATTCAAACACATTTACAGAGAAACACAATAAAAAGAGAACAGACTCGATGTTTGATGGAAACATTGAGCTAAAAAAACTAAAATAATTATGAATGAATGAATTAAAATATCTCAAAGTGATTCAGCCACTGAGATTAAAGTAGATAACAACCTTTGTCCCTTCAGAATAAAAGCATCCCTTAATGTATTAGAACCTCCAGTCTGTGTAAGCAGGAGATGTGATATAGTTTATCTGAGATAAAAAAGTGTTATTAATGATTCGGTGTCCTCTTTTCTTGAACTCGGTGCTCATTAGTCAGAATCTGATTAGAATGATTACTTGATTAATTATACTCTGAATATTCAGCAGTTTTTAGGAGAGACTTGGCAGGAGAGTGAGGCAGCTCGGCATGAGTCCTGGACGGCCAGATCGCCACGCACACCAAACACAAACACAATGAGAGCAAAGAGACGGTAAAAATATCTCGTCTGATCCCAGAACTGAATGTTTCTCACCTCCTGAAGTCAAACGGCCAAAAACTCTGAGTTTGCTTTTTAAGCTGTTTTCAGACGAGAAATGAGGAAAAAGTTTTGACGTGATGAGAGGAAGAAGGAGAAATAAAAAGAGAAGAAGAAGGCGGGATGAAGGAGCAGAGAGAGAGAGAGAGAGAGAGAGAGCATCAGTGCGACGGGTCGAGCTCTTTGCATATTTGAGGAAAAACTGTCCGACTGTTTGGCCCGAGTCCAGGAGGTGAAGCACACAAAGAGCTCATTCTGTGAAACCAGGACGCCTTCCCTTTTGTTTTTGGTGTGTGTGTGTGTGTGTGTGTGTGTGTGTGTGTGTGTGTGTGTGTGTGTGCAGTCGAAACAGTCAGATGTTCATTTTTAATTATTGACAAGTGAAGGATTAGTGGAGGTGGAGGTTGGGGAGCTGATAACTGAATTATTGAACTGTTTCTCTGCAGCGCTGCCCTCAGCCGCTCCGTCTGCGAGCCGTGCGAGGTGTCGGTTTGGGTCGGGGTGTCGGTTTGGGTCGGGGGTGTTAGTGGTGCTGGTGGTCGGGGGTGTCGGTGGTATATAAAGCCGGAGCGAGGAGGATAATGAGGCTGTGGCGACGCGGCGTGCCAAGCCACAAGGCGCTGGCAGCCGTCTGAATCCCTCACTGTTTATCTCGTGGACGCTGCTGCGGTCGGGAAGGAAAACGTATAAAAATTATAAGTCAGCAGTGAGGAGAGAAGTGTGAGAGCTACAGTTGGTCCAGGCTCAGATGTTTTCTCTCTGACTGAGGGAAACTGTGAGCTCTGCAGAGGAGGACAGAATTCCTGTGATTCACACAAACCGACGTCGGTTTATTTAAACCAGAAGTCTGACTTCATATTTAATGTTTCAAGGTGAGATTTCACCTTTTTAAAGACGGCAGAACAAACACAACGTCTCGGTGCTCGAGCAGAGACGCTTCAGACTCCACATGAAGCTCTGTGACTCATCTTTCACTGCAGTTTCTCTGACTGTTCATCACATTTACACTTTTCATCTGAAGCCAAAAGCACCGGAAGTGACCGTCGGTGCGTTCACTGTCTCCTCTGAGCGTCCACAGAAGCATCACGTGAACATTTTGCAGCTTTTCAGGGATTCAAACTGAGAATCAAAGCTCAGCTCGTCTTTGTTCTGACTGAAACGTGTCGGAGGATCAGAAACGAACTGAAACTGAGTCTTTGATCAGATGGTTCCTGATTTTAATCACTAATTACTTCAGACTGTTTTTATCCAGTTCTTGAACATCTGCTTGTGTTCATAACTTTTAATATTAGTTTCATATCTAGTGTAGTACTCCAGTAACACTGAATCCTACATTTCCCATAATGCAACACACAGAGTCCAAATCATCTTGCAGAGTTTGTGGGCCGAGGCCGGTCGTTCAGCAGTCTGACGCAGACTTGACCCGATGACAGTGAACACATCAGAGGAACATCAGCAGTCCAGCGGGGGACGTTTGGATTCAGCCGAGGTGATTTGTGGTCATGTGATTTGTATGACATCATCGGGGTTGTAAAGATGAAGGTCGCTCATCGGCACTGTTTCCTGACGGGCTGTTTCCACACAGCCGCTGTCATGTTGTCCTGCTGCTCAGTAATGGACCCCACACCTATTGTGAGCTGCCTCTGTGTGTGTGTGTGTGTGTGTGTGTGTGTGTGTGTGTGTGTGTGTGTGTGTGTGTGTGTGTGTGTGCTCGCCCAGGTCGTCGGCTCGTTAGCCGTGTGTGATCGGTGCGTCCCTGTCGGGCCTCCGTTCATTCACACACTCGAAGCAGAAAACTGTTTTCAGAGACGAGACAAAAGCTCCACTTGATTAAACCGCGAAAGTGTCTGGGAACGTGGGGCCTGGTGACCGAGCTAATTGGTAAAACCTACCCCTCCCTCACCCTCCTCACCCTCCTCACCCCTCCCTCACCCTCCCTCACCCTCCTCACCCCTCCCTCACCCTCCTCACCCTCCCTCACCCTCCTCACCCTCCTAAACCCAACCATGGGGTCTCACACACACAAAAAACACCTTCCATCATTGTTTTTCTTTATTCCTTCGCTGTTCTCGCTCTTCTTCTCTGAATCGCAGCACAGTTACAGTGACTGTGAGGAGACAAACTGTAAAGGAGGAGAGAGGAGAGGAAGGAGGAGAGAGGAGGAGGAGAGGAGGAAGGAGGAGAGAGGAGAGGAAGGAAGTGAGGAGGAGGGAGGAGGAGAGGAGGAATGAGGGAAGAGGAGGAATGGGAGGAGAGGAGGAGAGGAGGAATGAAGGGAGAGGAAAGGAGGAGAAGAGGAGGAAGGAGGAGAGGAGAGGAAGAGGAGGAGAGGAGGGAAGAAGGAGAGGAGGAGAGAGGAGAGGAAAGGAAGAGGAGGAAGGAGGAGAGGAGGAATGGAGGGAAGAGGAGGAAGGAGGAGAGAGGAGAGGAAAGGAGGAGATGAGGAAGGAGGGAAGAGGAGGAAGGAGGAGAGGAGGAGAGGAATAGGAGGAGAGAGGAGAAGAAGGAGGAGAGGAGAGGAGGAGAGAGGAGGAGGAAAGGAGGAGAGAGGAAGGAGGAAGAGGAGGAGAGGAGGAGAAAGGAGAGGAAAGGAGGAGATGAGGAAGGAGGGAAGAGGAGGAAGGAGGAGAGGAGGAAGGAGGGGAGAGGAGGAAGGAGGAGAGAGGAAGAGGAGGAAGGAGGAGAGAGGAGGAAGGAGGGAAGAGGAGGAGAGAGGAGAGGAGGAAGGAGGGGAGAGGAGGAAGGAGGAGAGGAGAGGAGGACTGTTTGACCAGCGACACAGTGCCTCAGAGCAAGGCAGCCCCCCCTCTCCTCCTCCCTCCCCCCTCTCCTCCTCCCTCCCCCTCTTCCTCCCCCTCTTCCTCCCCCTCTCCTCCTCCCTCTCCTCCTCCCTCCCCCCTCTCCTCCTCCCTCCCCCTCCTCCTCCCCCCTCTTCCTCCCCCCTCTTCCTCCCCCCTCTCTCTGCCTGTAGGACAAACAAACAGGACTCTGATGATAAGAGCATAGATCGTCCCGCTGACGGACGGGGTTTCCAAAGGATGACAGCAGGGGTCGACCGCTCGATGGCCACACACACACACACACACACACACACACACACACACTCAGGACTATCCCCTCCTCCCCCCTCCTCCCCCTCCTCCCCCCTCTATAACCCGCTCTGCGGCTTCCTGCTAATTAAATTCCTGCGCTGTCCATTAGACGGATAGAGTGAGCGGGACTGCTGACTCAACACAGGTAGGGCAGCTCCTCGCCGTAATGGCTCGGAGAGCTCGAGTGCCCGAGCAATTCATTTGGCCGCCCCGTTTTACACATCCTGGGTCACCGCAGGCTTTCAAGGGTGCAGCGAGGGAGAGAGAGAGAGAGAGAGGGAGAGAGAGAGAGAGAGAGAGAGAGAGAGAGAGAGAGAGAGAGGGGGGAGACAGGGGGGTTATAAGCTAATACCGTCAAAACGCTTTAATTCTAAAACGGACACTCGGCAAGGCTGTGTCCTCTAAAATGTACTGACACGCTCTTTCTATAGGCTCGCTCGCTCTCTCTGTCTCTCTCTCTCTCTCTGTCTCTCTCTCTCTCTGTCTCTCTCTCTCTGTCTCTCTCTCTCTCTCTCTCTCTCTCTGTCTCACAGGAAGTTGTGATGTTCAGTTTGTTAGCGCTGAGCTAACGTTAGCCACTCCTCTCTTGACTCTTAGCTCATTATTCTTCTTCTCAAAATGTTTTCCCGGTCGCTCTCTGTGTCACATCGTACTGGAGTTACTAAACTACCGCATGAAGTCGCTCAGCCTCTCACACTGATTGGCTGCACATCTCCTCAGATGAGAGCATCACACTCTCGTGGTCTTTGTCTTCAGTGGAGCAGAGCTGCTAAACTCTGCAGACACATCTGACTTGTTGTGGTCCTGCAGCAGGAGACACTCGCTGCATTCAGCGAGAGGAATAGTTGAGTTTGTTGTAAGTCGACAGAAACAGAATCGTCCTTCAGCCCAGCTGTGAGGCAGCTGTGAGCTACATGAGCTGATAGAAACATCACAGCGTCTCTGAGTCGCCCCAGTTTATTTTCACTTTATGAAGCATTTAATGAGACTGAGCTCAGATCAGGACTGATATATATCTCTAATACCTGCAGGCGTCATCCACACGTACGATTTACTGACTGTAATGCAGAACTGACCAGTTAATGTCTGTTGATGAGGAGAGTTCACGTTAAAGCTTTAAATTCTGCTACAAATTGACTGTAACTTACATTTATCAGAACACATCAGACGCTTTTGTCCAAAGTGTCTTACAGTAATTCATACATTCACACACTGATGGCGGCGGCGGCGGCGGCCCTGCGAGGTGCCGGTCAGCTCATCAGGAGCAGTTTGGGGTTCAGTGTTTTGCCCAAGGACACTTCGACTTCTTTGTTTTCAGTGTGTAAAGGAGCTGAAGGGATTGAAGTTCATAAATCTCCTCTGGTGCAGGATTATGTTCCTGTGTGATACGTTTAGTTTCATATCACAGATTTCTCTCCATCAGGTGGATTCATGCTGAGTGAAACAGGATTTAAAGGATTTTAAATGTTGTCATGTAGGTGAGTCGGCAGCTCAGTTTTCTCTCCGTCTGTCCCTGCTGTAACTTCACACCTCCCTTCCCCCTCCCTCCTCCCTCCCCCCTCCTCCCCCCTCCCCGGGGGGTTCGGGCCTGTATGCAAGACGCAGCAAGTACTATTTAGGAAGTGACAGCTAATAAACAATGAAGAATTTACGTGAGCGCTGCAGGACGGGCCGACGGGAGGAGGACGGGTGGAGGAGCTGCTGACTGGACGTTCTGATGTCACAGAGCAGCTTCACAGTTTACAGTCGGGATGAGAGTAAAACTGAGAGTCACATTTCTGTGTTTTAAAGAGAAGTTCCTGACCTGTAGTGTGTCACACCTGAGGGAAGCGAGCACAGGTGGATGATTTAATGTTCTGCAGCTCTAATGAGATCCGTTTTGTTAACTCGTCTTCCTTTTCAGAAGGTTTAGCCGACTGCAGTCACTGAAACGTGTGTGGTTCTGTGCTTGTTCTTCTTCTGTAGTTTTATTTGGATTAGAAACCATCTTTAAAGGTGCAAACCACCACACTCTGTGTCAGTGCGTCTGTAGAAATGTGTTTCACCACGTCGATTCTGAAACGAAGATCGATTGAAATGAGCTTCAATTTCTATCTTCAAAATCAAAAGATATGAAAAACTAAAATCCTCAGGCGACACAGCTAGCTCAGCGTTAGCCTGCAGCTACCTTAGCGTTAGCCTGCAGCTAGCTTCAGCGTTAGCCTGCAGCTAGCTTAGCGTTAGCCTGCAGGGTCACTTCCCGACTCTCCTCCTGTGTGATGAAGACGATCAGCTGACATGGTTTATCTTCTCTGTCAGAGATCCTGTATTGATTTGCTGGTGAGGAGGAATCACTCCGGACAGAACGGAGGACAAACTGAATTTCTCTCTGTAGTTGCTGATTGTTGAATCACTGTCAGCTGCTGTGTGTTGTTTATTTTTGGTGAATATTATGTGAACTTGTCAGAAAGCCTCCAGGATAAAGTCGAGCTGATGCTGTAAAATATCTTCATATCTTTCTAAAGTTTGTCAGGACGAGAAACCAGACGGAGCTGTGAGCGCTGAACAAATGTAGAAATCAAAAATCCTGACACTTCCTGTTCTGGAGGTGTTTAGTTCCCTCCCCTTTTGATCGGTTGCTGAGGCTTCTGGGTAATGAAGTACGAATAAGTTATTCTTTGTTTTTTATGAAAGTTAGTCATGAGCTTTCGAACAGTTAATGATAATCTGAGTGTGTGACATCAGCACAGACCATGAGCTATTGGGTGACATTTTTTTTCCCAGCAGCCTTTGGGATGTTCCCAAGCCTCCTGCCTCCTCCTCCTCCTCCTCCTCCTCCTCCTCCTCCTCCTCCTCCTCCTCATGTGCCCCAGAACAAGGAGAGTCCCTTCATCCTCCCCCCTCCTTGTAGATACGCTCTTAAAACCCCCCTCACCCCTCACCCCTCCATCCTCACCCGTCCGACTTGGAACAAACAAGAAATTAGAAAAAACAACAACAACAACATCCCGTCGCCTTCTCTTCTTCCTCATTAGCATGTCAATCGACGCTCAGCCTCTGTGTTCTCCTGCTGCCTGCATCGCCGAGAGAGGAGGGGGAGCTCCTCTCCATCGTCTTCATCACAGGATGGAGGGAAGGAGGCAACGAGTGGAAAGAGGAGGGAAGGATGGAGGGCTGGTGAGAGGCATGGCCGGAAGGAAGGAAGGAAGGAAGGAAGGATAGAAGTAGGGATAAAGTCAAGGAATGAGGGAGTGTAGGAGGGGAAGGAAGGATGGAGGAGAGGTAGCAGGGACAGAGAGAAGTAAAGATGAGTGAAAAGATGGAGAGGAGAAAAGAAGAAAGGAGGCAAAAATGGATTAAAAAGGAGGAGGGATGAGACAGATGGAGGAGGGAGGAAGCTAGGAAAGGAGAGGAGGAAGGAGAGAATAGAGGTGGAGAAGCAGAGGAGTGCAGCTGCCTCCTCATTCCCACACTCTGTCTTCCTCCAGGCTGGTTTGTTCTGGTCCAGACTTCATTCACTTTTCGCCTAATTAACATCTCATCTGCATAACTTGTTGCTGCCCCCCCTCCTCCGCCCGCCCTGAAACAATGGCCGCCAGACCGAAGAGAGACTTAATCCAGAGAGCCTCTGTGGTGCAGATAAAAGCGATCTGTGCTGTCGAACCACTCGCCTTTCTCCTCGCCAATTAAAACTCCTCTCGGCGGCGGCGGCATCGGCGGAGCTCTCAGACGCTCCCTCGCAGCTCGCGGGTCGCGGCATCGTGTGTGAACGATGCTTCGCTCCTTGACCTCCGTTTGGAGGTTTTACTTTTGATTTCCCACCGTGGGTTTGTGTGTGAGGCTGTTTACCTGCAGTGTCGACTGATTTGTGGAAATTCCTCTAAAGATCCTGCAGGTTTCTGAGGCTCTCTGAGGACTCGCAGGTCGTGTGAATCTGCAGAAAAAGCACTTTGTTCTCTGGTTTAATCCTCCTGTTGGTATTTTTCTGTGGACTTATGATTCAAAACAACATCATAACCGCGTCGGTTCTGTTCTGAGCGCTGGTGGAAGGTGAGCGGCGGGTCGGTGGAGGCGGGAGGCAGCGGGGGCGGCGCTCAGGAGGGTTCCCAGGTTTCAGGAGCTCCTGGAGATCTGAACCAGATGTTGGAGCGCCGGGGTTTGGTTGGCGAGCTGTCACAACCCCTGCCTGGATACCACACACACACACACACACACACACACACACACACACACACACACACACACACACACACACACACACACAAACACACAGAGGCATGACCGCAGCTCCCGACCGGCCTCAAGGTCAACGCCCCAGCTCCCTCTGCCCACACACACACACACACACACACACACACACACACACACACACACACACACCACTCCTCTGATGTTTCAGTCCACAGCTGTCTGACACACACCTTTAATAATCGCTGCAGACGGGGAGTCCGGAAGCTCCTCAGCTTCTGATGAAACCAGCTGACAAATGAGAACAAACTGCGACACAAGCTGAGATCGTTCAGACGTCACAGCTGATCCAGTTATTGAACTTTGATCATATTTCTCTTTGTGCAACATCGTTATCGTCGCTGTCCAATCACAGCAGGATAAAAGTTTTACTTCATCACAACCAACTGAACACCCCTCAACTGAAAACTGTAACACGTATTCGTCTAATTTCTCATCAGAATATCTCACGTATAATAACTTCTGACGTCACATTTCTCCCAGCGGTTGTTTTGTCCCTTCTGGGCTCCTGTAGAATCAAATCCTCCACACTGGAGCTTTAGTGCACTTTGTGTTGCTTCGTTCAGAAATGTAAAACGTTTGCCGATCAGCTGTTCTATAAGGTGAACATGATTTATGGCGAGCAGGCTCAGACCAGGACGTGAGGCTCTTTAGGTTTTAGAATAAATTCTTGATCCTCTGCGTCTGAGGAACCTGTTTCCTCCTGCAGGAGCTCCAGCCTGCAGCGCTCTTTATGTTTTATGTATATTCAATGTTTCCTGAGTCAGACGCCTGCGAGCCTCCTGAAGCCTCCTCTGCAGAGGCAGAGCAGCAGCTGGCTGTCGATGACAGATAAGATGCAGCGTGGTCACTGCACGCGCTCAGATCGTCCCGGGCCGGCGCCCAGAACTGAATCTGCTTTAACATTAAGAGGACGAAGAGCTGAGACGATTCTCCTTTCATTTCTCAAATGTTTCTCTTCCTCACCTTTCTTTACAACTTTGTAACTCCTCCTCCTCCTCCTCCTCCTCCTCCTCCTCCTCCTCTTCCTCCTCCTCCTCCTCCTCCTCCTCCTCCTCCTCCTCCTCCTCCTCCTCCTCCTCCTCCTCCTCCTCTGGGGTGATTAAGCATTTAGAGGAGAGAGGAGTTGTTGTGGCGGAGGAGAGGGGCGAGGCCAGGGGAGAGAAAGTGATATTTCTATTTTGTGGGTCGGTCCTGCGCTGGGCTGAGCTGAAATGACAGGCTTAGGGGTGTATTATTACCCCTGTAGCCTCCTCCCTCCATCCCTCCCTCTGCAGTGAGAGGGGAGGAGGAGGAGGAGGAGGAGGAGGAGGATAATTTGTGTGGCTGTAGCCGAGCTGCTCTCTCCTGACCTGAGGAATAACTCACAGCGGCGGCGGCCTCAGTTTGTTTTCTGGTGCGTGAGGAGAAACTCCAGCTCCTTTTTTACTGCCCAGTTATTATCCTGCTCCTCCTCCACACACCTCCTCTCCTCCTCTTCATTCCTCTCCTCTCCTCTCCTCCTGTCCCGTTCTTTACTTTCTTATCGTCTCCTTCCACGTTCTTCTTTTCCTTTTCTCCTCTCTTGTTTCCTTCTCTCATCCTTTCCCCCTCACCTCTCCCCTTCTCATCCCTCCTGCTCTCTTCTCTTGTCTCCTCTCTCCTTATCTCCTCCCCTCTCCTCCTCTCTCCTCCTGTGTCAGCAGCTCCTCTGTTAGCAGCAGTATTCAGGCTCCAAGGGCTTTTGGGGGAGACGAGCTTTAAGATGCCACCGGAGCAATTAGCTTCAGGCTCTATTAAAGCCTCCCCCACACCTCCTCCCTCCTCCCTCCTCCCTCCTCCTCCCCCTGTACCCCCCTCACACCCTGCACTTAAATCACACTCTGCCAGACCTCTTTAAGGTGGTACGACTCCCTCCTCCTCCTCCTCCTCCTCCTCCTTCTCCTCCTCCTCCTCCTCCTCCTCCTCCTCCTTCTCCTCCTCCTCCTCCTTCTCCTCCTCCTCCTCCTCCTCCTCCTCATCCTCCTCCTCCTTCTCCTTCTCCTGTCGAACTGAATCAGGACGACAGTTTGAATATTTCTTCCTCTTGTTTTCTTAAAAGAGTCTGAATCGTCATGATTGATTCTGTACTGATTGCAAAATGTATCAAAGATGCTCCTCAGTGTGTGTGTGTGTGTGTGTGTGTGTGTGTGTGTGTGTGTGTGTGTGTGTGTGTGTGTGTGTTCGTAGCGCAGCAGCCTGGTTGCTGATCAATGAGGCTCCTGAACAGACGTGTGTAATGTGAATTCATGTGTTCAGTTATCAGAAGAGAGTCACGGCATTGATCTGTGTACACACACACACACACACACACACACACACACACACACACACACACACCCCAGGGGAGATGTATGTATCTGTGTCTACATGAAACAATGAGCTGTGACTGTTTTACAGCATCGTTCCACAGACGGATTTTAATCACATCAGGTAGAAATGTTGTTAATCAGCTGATCTGGCGAGTTTGATGTAACTGATTACAGTTACTGCTTCAGTGTTCACAGCTCTGTTCATAAAGTTCTGACTGGTTCTGTGGTGTTTGGACCAGCGGGTCAGGTTCTGTGTGTCGCGGCTCGGGTGCTGAACGCCTCCACATGTTTGGGTCAGCTGTGTCTGCAGATCATCAGAGTCTGACAATCTTAAAAAATGTTTGGCTTAAATTTGAATTTAAGATGTGAAACATTTGATCTAATTTAATTTCTTTAATTCATTTTTGTTACAATGAGTCAAACTTTAATAACATTATCCTGACATAAAACCTGACCTACCTGTGGTGTTTGAGGAGGAAAAGATGTGTCCAAAAATCAACTTATCTTGTAAATCAGAAACTTGAGGGTCTGGTCAGACTGAGGGTTGGTGGTTTGAACCCGGACGTCTCTGTGGCAGCAGGTCTGTTGTGTCTGACGTTTGTCTGCTGTGAGAAACTTTATCTGAATGATCAGATGGAGACATGAAGCCTGTCTGACTGACTCCATCACGCTGAGTTCGAACCGTGTGATCGTCTCCGTAAACGTCCTCCCGCCTCTCCGCTGCTGAAACCTGATTAATCTCAACATTGTTCGTCCCTCCATCTCGTCGTTCCGCCCGGCCAAACGCAATTGAGCCGTATTTTTACAGATTGCCTCGTTGTAAATAAGTTAATTGGCCTCATTAAGCATCCTGAGAGCAGCAGCGCTGTGTGGAGGACGCTCGCTCAGCCAGAGGAGGAGAGGAGGAGGAGGAGGAGAGGAGGAGAGGAGGAGGAGGAGGAGGAGAGGAGAGGAGAGGAGAGGAGGGGAGGAGGAGGAGAGGAGAGGAGGAGGAGAGGAGAGGAGGAGAGGAGAGGAGAGGAGGAGAGGAGGAGGAGAGAGAGGAGGAGGAGAGGAGGGGAGAGAGAGGAGAGGAGAGGAGAGAGGAGAGGAGGAGGAGAGAGGAGGGGAGGGGAGAGGAGAGGAGGAGTGGAGAGGAGGGGAGGAGGAGGAGAGGAGGAGAGAGGAGGAGGAGAGGAGAGGAGGAGGAGGAGGAGAGGAGGGGAGGGGAGGAGGAGAGAGGAGAGGAGGAGGAGAGGAGGGAGGAGAGAGGAGAGGAGGGAGAGAGGAGGGGAGGAGAGAGAGAGAGGAGAGGAGGAGAGAGAGAGGAGAGGAGAGGAGGAGGAGGAGGAGGAGAGAGGAGAGGGGAGGAGAGAGGAGGAGAGGAGGGGAGAGGAGAGGAGGAGAGGAGGAGGAGGAGGAGGAGGAGGAGGAGAGGGGAGGAGGAGAGAGGAGAGGAGGAGAGGAGGAGGAGGAGAGAGAGGAGGAGGAGGAGGAGAGAGGAGAGGAGAGGAGGAGAAGGGAGGAGAGGAGAGGAGAAGGAGAGGAGAGGAGGAGGAGAGGAGGGGAGGAGAGGAGGGAGAGAGAGGAGAGGAGGAGGAGAGGAGAGGAGGAGGAGAGAGGAGAGGAGAGGAGGAGAAGGGAGGAGAGGAGAGGAGGGAGAGGAGAGGAGAGGAGGGGAGAGGAGAGGAGGAGAGAGGAGGAGAGGAGAGGAGGGGATGGAGGAGAGGAGAGGAGAGGAGAGAGGAAGGGAGGAGAGGAGAGGAGGAGGAGAGGAGGGGGAGGAAGAAGAAGAGAGGAGACGAGGAAGGAGGAGAGGAGAGGAGAGAGGAGAGGAGAGGAGGAGAGAGGAGAGGAGAGGGAGGAGAGAGGAGGAGAGGAGAGGGAGAGGAGAGGAGGAGAGGAGAGGAGGAGGAGAGGAGGGGAGGAGAGGAGGGAGAGGAGGAGGAGAGGAAGAGAGAGGAGGGGAGGAGAGAGGAGAGGGGAGGAGGAGGAGAGAGGAAGGAGAGGATGAGGAGGAGGAGAGGAGGGGAGGAAAGAAGGAGAGGAGGAGAGCGGAGAGGAGAGGAGGAGAGAGGAGAGGAGAGGAGGAGAGAGGAAAAGAAATGATGAACAAAAGCTGCAGAAGTGAAACTCAGTGAGACTTTTTAACTGAATCGTATTCAGCTGCTTCGTTCTCTGTATCTCTGTTCTTCACCTCTGAGACGTTTTGTTCTCTCGACTCTGGAGGTTCAGAGGTTTAAAGTGAAGTTTGAAGATCAGATGATGCTCATGTTACATTTTTAGGGATGATTCTTATATTTTAAAACCAGTTTACCAATAAATTAGATTTAAATCAAATGTACTTTATACAAGATTTAAAGAAGGGAAATAAAATATACAGAAAATTTGACCAGCTAAAAAAAATAATTAAGATCTGATACCGTTTTTTCTTTTGTTCTCTTTAAATACTCTGAAAACTGAACAGAGTTTGGTGTCCTGTTTGTTTTTTACGTGACTTCTTATTATAATATAGGAAATAAAAGACTCAGTGTTACCTTTTAACTTGATTATATCCTGCTGTTTATTTTGCTGTTATCATTTTGTATATATTTAAATTGCTTCTGAAACTTTCCCTCTCCCTCTTTAATTTGGAAATTTGGAGGTCTATAATAAAATGAAGAATAAATAAATAGATTAATAGATTAAACTAAGTTTTTACACATAAAACTAAACTAAATTGAATTTGAATTTAAATTTCTTTTCCTCACTAAATACTCTAAAAAACTGAACAGAGTTTGGTTGGTGGCTTGTTTGGCTGTGTGTGTCTTCACACTGTGGAGTCTCATCAGACCACGATCATCATTACACTCACAGCTTTATATAATATGCTAATGTCCACTGTATAATGCATGCCATGATGCATTATAAAGAAGGCAAATTGCTGATTGTAGTATGAGAGGGGAGGATGAGGAGGGAGAGGAGCCATTCTTCATCGCTAACAGCCCGACAACAACAGAGCGGATCTTCCTCCAAGTTCTCCATTATCCCTAATAATGGCCAATCATCTCCCTCTCTCTCTCTCCCACTGCGTCGCTGCCTCGCTCCACCTCGCCACATGATATTTAATCCGTCATCTTTGTTTTCAACACACACAGTGCAAGCTGTTGCTGGCAGGGCCTGCGAGGGCTCGGAGCCCATCTGGAGAGCGGACACAGTCTTTTCTTTCCGAGTGTGTGTTGTTGTGTGTGTGTGTTGTTTGTGCTGGGGAGTGTAAGCAGCGCGGCGTGTGATGCGTTCACTCCCTCCGTCCTCAGCAGGCCCGGTGGGCGCCGCCGCGGGAAGTCGCCAAGAAATAAATCGACTGTCAGAAATCCTGTGAGAGGAGCAAAGAGCCGCGTTTACAGTACAAATATTTTACCAGTTACTGTTAGTTTGTGTCTCTGCAGTGAGACGTAGAGAGATAATCTCTACTGTACGACGGCTTTACAGGAAGGAAGAGGAAGCAAAGGCTGCTGGGAAGGAAAGAAACCAACCCAGAACTGATAGAATGACTCAGAAACCCAGGAAAGTGTTTATACCACCATTCAAATATCGTTCATGTTTTAAAACTTGGTCTGACTCTCAGACGTAATCCTCAAGTGTTTCAGGTAAAGCTGGAACAATTAGTTGATTGATCGATTAGTCGATCAACAGAAAATCTGTCCGTTAATAATGTGATGATAATATTCAGTCAAGAATTTTTTTTTAAATGTGTGAATATCTCTGTTTTATGTCATCGTAGATTTAATATCTTTGGGTTTTTAACTGTCGATCAAACAAAACAAAACATTTGGAGACGTCGACTTGAGCTCTTAGAATTTACACAATTTCAAAGACCGAACAGCAGAATAATAATAATAATAATAATAATAATAATAATAATAATAATAATAATAATACTTAATCAAAATAATTTAATTTAATTGGATTGAAGGGTTTTTTGTGTCAGTCAACAGCTACAGATCTGAGGTTCCTCAGGGCTCAGTCGATGGGCCACAATAACAACAGTACAATCACATTTATTCAGATGACACTCACAGTTTCTCTCCTCTTCCACCCACGTGATTACAGTCAGACTCCAAATCATACAAACACAAATAATGAATCAGATTCCTGACGGTGGTGCGACCTGTCGTAACGTCAGAGGAAGATGGGCTGGTTAATGAGAAGACGTCCGTCCCTTAAAAAGACCGAACAGGTTTTTATCTCCTGAGAAGTGAAAGTGTTGAAGAAACAAGGTTCAGTGTTTTTATCGCAGAAAGTTCAGCCTGACGTCTTTAAGTGTCTCAGCTCAGATCGAAGAGGCCGAGCGTCTCTCTCTCTGTCGTTCTCACCTGTAATTAATCCGATGTGTTAACGGCTGTCATCCTCGTCCTCACATAAATTAAACGCATGTCTTCACTACACACACACACACACACACACACACACACTGGGTCCGGCGGTGACGGGCAGCTCTGAGCTGATTACGTTTTCAGTTTTTGTCACTATTGATTGAAGAAAAGGAACCAAAGTGATTGCGACTCCATAATCACTTCAGGCTTTCAATTAAAAAGCGGCAGAAACCCTGCGTCTGTCTGAGAGCCCCTAATCACAGCGTGTGTGTGTGTGTGTGTGTGTGTGTGTGTGTGTGTGTGTGTGTGTGTGTTTGGCTTTCAACATCTGTGTGTGTGTGTGTGTGTGTGTAACCTGGCTTTAATTGTCCCTGTAGTCTTCTTCAGCTTCATTATTGCCGTCCTCAGTGGTCTGAATTAAAAGCAACACACACACACACACACACACACACACACACACACACACACTTGTCTCACCAGTCGGTTCTGGCCCGCTGGGTCGTCTTCACTCCCTCGGACCTCGTAGAGTCCTGGGAGCCTCCAGCTGTTGGTGCAAAGAGAAAATGAGGGGAAAGTCTGGGTTTTACCGGGTTTGATCGTAGGATTTCTGTATCTGTATATTTGGAATAAAAGCAGAAGAAAGTTGATTTATTGATCGATATGTTGTAGAAGGTTACAGTGTTAAAGGAACAGTTCCCCTCAAAAACAAACATCCAGCATTCTCCTAAACAACTGAAGGAGCTGAGGACAACCAAACACCAAGAAACATACCAAACAGACTCCAAAACACCAGTAAAACTTAGCAGTGTACTTCCTGTTTGTCACTGGATCACTTTGATACAGAAGAAAACTTAAAAACAAGATGTTTCTAAGGCAAGTTCTGCTCATGCGAGGAGCGTCTGTTTTGAGGATCTGTAACTGGATATCTGGAGTCCTCCTCTCCTCCTCCTGATGATGGAAGTCGGGTGAAGTTGTCGTAGTCCACAGAACATTTCTGGAGAAACATCAGATGTCTCCACACAGCTCGTCTGCTGTCATCAGTCTGCAGAAGCTCCGAGATCTGAAGTCTTCACTGTTTCGTGGACTACGAATCTTCACCAGCTGTCCATCAGCACGGGGCTGAGGATGAGGTTCACATTTTCAGGGTGAACTGTTCCTTTAAAGAAGCGTTGACGCTCCCAGGAATCAGTTCAGGTACTCAGAAACCAGAGTTTAAATTTAGCCCCTCAGCAATAAGAAGGTTCTGCTCTGAGGAGAGCAGCGTCCTCCAGCGACCCGGGAACCAGAGGTGGTGTCCTGGAAACTACTTTCAGGTACTCCACTACATTCGTCTGACAGCTTTAGTTACTAGTTACTCTGCTCTTCCCGTCAGTGTGATGAACTGAAGGATGAAGTGTTCCTTTCATTTTCTCCTGAACTCTTTAGTAATTATCTGGAAAACAGGTGTTTCTCATTAATGCAGGTTCTGTTAATCTAAAGACATCAGATGTAACAGGGAAGTACTTTTATTTTGAAACTTGAGCACATTTGACTGGTAACACGTACTTCCTGCCTCTGTGGTGGAAACACAAACAGAACAAAAAAGGGAATTAAATCTGAAAGTAACTGCTCAGCGACGTTTCCAAAGAAGTTGGCCCGATGAGGTTCAGGCTCTGCTTCCTGATTGGTTGTGTTGTGTAGAGGAGGCCTGTGATTGGTGGAGAGCGAGCAGGCGTTTTTCTCTGATTTGACGTCTTCTGTGGAAATGAAACGAGCAGCGTGTGTTGTTGTGTGTTTCTCTCAGGCCGTTTGTGTTCGGTCATTATAAAGAAACACGCAGTTACAGACCCAGACCTCCAGCACACACACACACACACACACACACACACACACACGGCTTCATTATGAGGCAATGCCAGGTCTTTGTGAAATGTTTAGATAGCCATGCTTCATTCATCAGGCCTAATCACACTCACACACACTGATGACAATATCCTACTATCTGTAAATGTGCATACGTGTGTGTGTGTGTGTGTGTGTGTGTGTGTGAGCGTGTGTGTGTGTGTGTGTGTGCGTGTGTGTGCGTGTGTGTCTGATAGTGCTGGCGCCGTATGAAGTGAGACCCTCCGGCTGCAGCCTCTCCTGCTGGGCTGTGAAACTTTAGAGGCATACGTGACAAAACACACACACACACACACACACACACACACACACACGTGCGCACACACACTCACACACACACACACAAACACACACAGAGCACATGTTTCCAACTGCACATAAAGGTGGGTACAGCGAGGACACACATGCACTCAGTAACCTCTGAGAGAAAATTACTTTTACTGTTACTGTGTGTGTGTGTGTGTGTGTGTGTGTGTGTGTGTGTGTGTGTGTGTGTGTGTGTGTGTGTGTGTGTGTGTGTGTGGATTCTTCCTCTTCTTCCCTTTTTTCCTCCTCAACTCCACTTTTCACCTGGCTTCTTCTTTGTCTTCCTCTCTTCTTTTAACTCTGCTCTTTATTCTTCTGTCTCTTGTCATCTGTCTTTTCCATCCCCTCTTCTTCTTCTTCCCTGTCCTCCTCCTCCTCCTCCTCCTCCTCTCTTCCACTCCTCCTCCTCCTCCTCCTCCTCTCTTCCACTCCTCCTCCTCCTCCTCCTCCTCCTCCTCTCTTCCTCTCTTCCACTCCTCCTCCTCCTCCTCCTCCTCCTCCTCCTCCTCCTCCTCCTCTCTTCTCCTCCTCCTCCTCCTCCTCCTCCTCTCTTCCACTCCTCCTCCTCCTCCTCCTCCTCCTCCTCTCTGGCCTGACTGATGAACATATAAAGCTTTTTTTTTTACCTACATTTCCCAGAATTCCTTTTGAGAAACACCAGAGAGAACAACTTGAGAATATTTGTCCTGCTGAACGTATCTCGAAGACATATTGTTGTTCTTCGGTGGATTTTGTTCTGTGTGTGAGTGTGTGTGTGTGTGTGTGTGTGTGTGTGTGTGTGTGTGTGTGTGTGTGTGTCAGCCAGGTGTGGCTGATGCTGATGCAGGTGAGGAGGTCGACCCAGCTGTGCTCAGGTGACGGCAGCAGCTCGGTGTCTCCACATCTGCTCTTTAATTATCTGAACTCTGCTGGACGCTGCCGAGTGTCTGAGGCGCACAGAGGACACACAACACAACACAACACAACACAACACACAACACACACAACACAAGTTCAGTCGAGACCACATTACCCATGAGCCACTGCAGCACATGGACTCTTTCCAGCTGTTAAACTGAAGACGCATCATGTTGTTGTACAGTCAGTAAGAGACAGACTGAAACCAGGTGAAACATTCTGGAAAGAATAATTCCTGTTTCTTCGGGAACGTTTTAAAGGAAGAAACCTGGAAATGAACGAGTAAAGTAGACTAATGATTTGAAGGTGTTAAAACCTTTAAGCTTGTAGCTGAAATGTAATAATCTTCTTTACGAGGTCGTTCTGACGTCGTCGTTTCCAGCTTTTAAAATTTACATTCATTTAAAGACAATCAGTTTTCCTCCCGGCGGTCGCACCGACGTCAGTCAGCATCGAGAGGCTGCTGAGGAGGGAATCATCCTGCGTTCCTTACTGAGAATAAAAAGTCCAATTAAAGTATTTATTCTTTAAAAAGTATCTGAAACTCTCCTTGAGGAGGACCTCACTTTGGTTTGTAAATCCTCCAGTCGACTGCAGACGTCAGGACGGAAACTGACAGCTGACAGCTGAACTGAACAAGGCTGAGTGAAAAACATCATTTAATTTAATTTAATTAAAAGAGTCGTTTTATACTCACGTCTGCTCAAAACATCATCTTTATTTAGCACTGATGCTGTTTTCATTTAGATTTGCGTCAGTTCTGCTATTTTTTAAGCTTCCGTCAGTTAAACTCAACATTTACTGCTGATGCTTCAGATTAAAGGTCGATCAGCAGGAAGGCAGACACTGTGCCTGTTGAGCTGCTGGAAAACTTTTAATGTGAAACATGCAAACAGGAAGTGACAAGTTTGATTTACAAACTGACATCACAGAGAAAACAGAAACACACAGTTAGTGCTGCTCAGGACGGACGACACCGAACAAACAGGTTGATGTAAAGATGTTTTCTCATTGGTCTGACAGCCGCGGGCCGGACGGAGCCCCGCCTCCTCCTCCTCCTCCGCCTCCTCCTCCGCCTCCTCCTCCTCCTCCTCCTCCTCCTCCTCCTCCTCCTCCTCCTCCTCCTCCTCCTCCTCCTCCGTTCGCTCCGGCTCTGTTGTGTTTCGGTGTTTCGGTGCTGAAGTCCCTGCTGACCCGGTCTGAGTGCAGAGGAAGACTGTCGGTTCAGGCTGAACGCTTGTTGACATTCCAGAGGCACTCGTATGATTCAGTACGCAGCATCTGAATTAGTGCTCACACACACACACACACACACACACACGCTCTCACACACACTCACACACACACACACACACACACACACTCGTAATGCTGAACTCGGGTCCATCGCTGCCCTTCATGGTGCATTGCATTGCAGAGAGGAAGGGAGGTGTGTGTGTGTGTGTGTGTGTGTGTGTGTGCGTGTGTGTGTGTGTGTGAGTGTGTGAATGTGTGTGCGTGTGTGTGTGTGTGTGCAGACAGTGCCCTCATAAATAATTCCTCTCCATATTGCTTTTAAACGATAGCATCCCACGGCTGGCCCGCCGCGGCGTGCAGCTCGCCCATAAATGATACTGTCAGGGCTAATACACGGCTTCCATTATTAAGGAGGCGTGGAGCGGGAGGAGCGGGCGGAGCGGGTGGAGCGGGTGGAGCGGGTGCTGCTGCAGCGCTGCACCTCCGCCTGCCTGCCGGGGCAGCGAGCGGCGGAGCGGCCAGCCTCTCAGCCTGCAGCCTAAATCAACAGCTGGACAGGCCGGACGGATTCAGCCGCAGAGGTTCAGTCCAGGGGACGGGGGAGAGATCTACCCACAATCCCCTGCAGGGCGAGCTGTGAGATGGATGAGCGGCTGGCTGGTGGCGAGCTGAGCCCAGCGTTCCCACCGTTCCCCAGAGGAGCTGTGACTCGGCAGAATGTACACAGTCCGAACCCGAGGGAGCGGCGGCGCTGAGAAAGCTGCTGAGACGTGACCGGCTGCTCATTCCACAGCACGCTCACACTGCGTCCTGCAGCACGGCGCCGCCCGGGTCCAACTGAGACCGGACCCAACGCCTGCTGACACGCTCACACTGCGTCCTGCAGCACGGCGCCGCACGGGTCCAACTGAGACCGGACCCAGCGCCTGCCGACACGCTCACACTGTGTCCTGCAGCACGGCGCCGCCCGGGTCCAACTGAGGCCCGGACCCAACGCCTGCTGACACGCTCACACTGTGTCCTGCAGCACGGCGCCGCACAGGTCCAACTGAGACCGGACCCAACGCCTGCCGACACGCTCACACTGCGTCCTGCAGCACGGCGCCGCACGGGTCCAACTGAGACCGGACCCAACGCCTGCTGACACGCTCACACTGCGTCCTGCAGCACGGCGCCGCCCGGGTCCAACTGAGACCGGACCCAACGCCTGCTGACACGCTCACACTGCGTCCTGCAGCACGGCGCCGCCCGGGTCCAACTGAGACCGGACCCAACGCCTGCCGACACGCTCACACTGCGTCCTGCAGCACGGCGCCTCACGGGTCCAACTGAGACCGGACCCGCACACACTCACACTGCGTCCTGCAGCACGGCGCCTCCCGGGTCCAACTGAGACCGGACCCAACGCCTGCTGACACGCTCACACTGCGTCCTGCAGCACGGCGCCGCCCGGGTCCAACTGAGACCGGACCCAACGCCTGCTGATCACAAAGCAGTGAACGGCTGATTCTGGTGCTCTGGTCCGAGTCTGTGTATCCCAAACATCTCCCAACGGAGAACCTCAGGGACCCATGAGACCGAGACCGAGCCCGGGCCGAGTCACGTTAGTTTGGGTACTGGTCTCTGGTGTGTGTGTCATCAGCAGCCTCGTCGCTGCGCTGTCATACCATGTGACATGTATCACATGTTTCTGAGGTGGAGGTGATGGAGAACACGCTGTGTAACAAGTGATGGTGCTGGAGGGAAACGGGTCGCCTCCAGCTGTGACTGTGGCGACAGAACCAGATATTTTGACCCGATCTCGGGACACGTTCAGACCAAAAGAAGCATTTTAAACCAAAACCATGATCTTTTCCAAACCTTAGCTGAGTGGTTTTCTGGTTAAACCTCTGACCTGTCAGTTGGATCAGCACCAGGCTGCTGCCACCGTTTGTGATCCGTCTCTTTTGGGTCTGTTTGGGTCCATTTAATTTAGGACTGAGACCAGTTCTTCACAGGTTCAGTTCAGTTGATTCAGACTTTTTAAGGTCCCTTTCTGATCGGCGTCTCTTACAGGGTTATCTTGCTTGATTTGATTCTGATCGGGTCGGATCAGTCTCGGTGGTTCCATGAGGAACGTTCTGGTCCATGTAAATGCAGCTGTTGTGTTCACCAGTGTCAGAACCGAGTGAATGGACTGGATACCTGTCTGTCAAAAGAAACGCTGAGTGAGTCCCAGCAGTGTGAAGAGGTCCAAACCCAGAACATCAGTACAAACTGATCTTTTTCAAACCTACAAAACTTGGAACAGGATCCAGAGTTCACACGTTCCTCCGGTCGTCCTGTGAAGCTGTCAGACTCCTGCAACATCAATCTTTCATGGGTCAGAAATGTAATCTTCACATTTCTTGTTTTTTCCAAATTAGCAGCGTGTGCACTTCTGCAGCTCACATGAAGCTGTCGGACCGGGCCGGGCCGGCCGAGGTTTCAGGATTCTGCAACAAATCAGTGCTGAAGGGAGAAAGAGCAGAGGAAGAATCCTGAGGGAGGAGCAGGAGGGATATTTTTAGGAGTCCAGGTCCATCTCAGTTAAACACACCAGAAGCAACTTCCTGCTTCAGTTTGCAGCGTGAAACTGTTCACAGCACAGTGAATCCCTGCCGACCGGAGGAATCTGCACCAGGAGCCGAGGACAGCTTCCCCTCTGCAGGACAGAGTCAGGAAAAAAAGGAAAAAACCTAAGAATCGAGAAGTGGAGGATAAATAAATAATCTGCTGAAGTGTTTATAGAGACGAGTGAGAGCAGAGAGGAGGAGAAAAAACAGAAAAACGGCCGTCCTCGGGAGGCGCGCCCTCCTGCGACCTCCATGCATCGCCGCGGTCCGGTTCTCCCCCACAACTGATGCATTAAGGAGCCTGTGTGCTTTATGTGAGCAGAGCCGCGAGCCACGGCGGCTAGCGAACCTCTGCTCTGCACCAGGAAATGCTTTGGGGATCTGTTCTCTCTCTCTCTCTCTGCAGCCGCGGCCCTCGCTCTCCCACGGACTCTGGGAGACGCTTTTTATCTCCAGTTGCTCGGATAACAACCGCTAAGCTTCCAGCGAGCCGGGAAGGCCTGATGCTGCTGCTGCTGCTGCTGCTGCTGCTGCTGCTGCTGCTGCGGCCATTTCTGTCTTAAAAATACTCGAGCAGATCGTCTTTGTTTTATTTTACAGTGTCTGTCTGTCTGTCTGTCTGTCTGTCTGTCTGTCTGTCTGTCTGTCTGTCTGTCTGTCTGTCTGTCTGTCTGTCTGTCTGCCTGTCTGTCTGTCTGTCTGTCTGTGTCGTCTCACGGCCTTCTGCCTTCTGTCTCCATTTAACTTATCTTAAAAAAGAGTAATTCTGGAAAGTCCCTCTTTTTTCAGCTGCTTGTTTAAGTGTCTCTTGAGCAAATATTCGCCCCCGTCCTTCCCCTCGGAGCGTTTCAGCTCCTTTGTCCTCGGTATGGCGGCGTGATAAAAGGTTGCACTAGGTGGCCGGGCGTTTGATTTCTCCATAAAACCCCGTTCACAGTAATAAACCCCCCCTCCTCCCTCCCTCCTCCCGGTCGGCCCGTCCTGCTTCGGCCCCTGCACGCATGTTTGATTGCGAGGATTAGTAAGACAAAAGGCCCAGCAGCAGTTAGTGGCGTCCTAATGAAACAGCGCAACAGATAAATGAGCGCGCCGGTGTTGCGCTGCTCCGGAGTGACCGCCCCCCCGCCAGGATTAAGTGGACTCCCCCTGTTTCTTTTGTGCCTTCGTTTCCCAGCAGCACAATCGGGCCCTGAGTCAGCGGGCCAAATAGCGAAGAACCCCCCCGTCACTTTCTCTTTCTCTGGTATTTTCTCCAGTTCGTCCCTAAACTCTCCCCCTCCTCCCCCCTCCTCCCCCTCCTCCCCCTCCGCCTCACCCCGGCGCTGTAATTAATTTGGAGAACAGTTTGCCTCCATTCATCGTCTGTGAGAAGTGAAGAAGTTAATGGCGTTGGTGAGGTGGGACAGGTGGGGCTGCGAGCCGGGCGCGCGGCGTGATGACAGAATAAATCCAGAATAAATCAGCGTGACGGTCGCAGCGTGAGAACCAATAAAAACACGAGTCTCAAGGCCATTAACTCCTTATAAAGTCACACCAATCAGACGGGACAAAGATCCGTCACATGGCTCTGTTTCTGTACGGCTTTATTGGTTCACGTTCAGAACAATCTGGATCTGTGATGAATCAGATGTAGAGCTGGACGGTTCTGATTCTGACGGACTGGACGGGTCCGGTGCTGTGGGAGGAAACGATTCTTTTTACAGAGAAATATAAAAAAGTGATTAAAATGATGATGATGTGGTTTTTGTTCCCTGATGTCTGGACGATCTGATCTGTGGACCAGAACATCTCTGCAGCAACACGTGTGTCACATGACCTGACGTTCAGCCATCTTTAGATTAACTGTGCATTGAATCGATGCTGTCAGACAGTTAGATCCACTGATGTCCTCGTGTCTGACCCGGTCCAATAGAATTTAAGTTATTAGAGTTAAATTAGCTATTTTATCATATTTACCTTCGTGGAGGAGGTTTCGCCTTCACCCGAGTCTGTTTGTTGGTTTGTCAGCAGGATTACTTAAAAACTACAGAACTGATTTCACCAGATTTAGATCGAGGATGAGTGTTTTGGTGCAGATCCAGATAAAGGACGGATCCAGGAACTTTTCCTCACTTTCTTTAACATTATGAGATCGAAGAGATTTCAACATTTTGGATCAATGAAGACGATCAGCTGTGTTCAGGTGTCTGAGGACAGTCTGATGCAGATCCAGTGGATTTAAATCTGTATCTGATGTTGGATCAGGCTTGACTGAATTAAAGGGGACTGTTGGGCCTCGGCTGAGGTATACGCTCTACTGAGTGTCATTCCGGTGTTCGGGTTGACGTCCCCAGAATGATGCTGGATCTGAATCCATGTGCTCAGCTTTGTTCTCAGTGTTCTGCTGAAGGTTTAAAACACGACATCACTGTAAACTAAAGGAACCTCGTTGGCTCCCGGAGTTTAACTAAAGGTTTGAGCTGAAGTCTCTGAACTTACGATCTGAACGTCACTGTTTGACTTCTGAACCTGTAAATCTGTAAATCTCAAATACAAGACTGAGACACTTACAGAAACTATTGTTCTGTTAAACTTTTGACTTTCAGACATCACAGCTTCAGAAATGAGCTTCTGATGTCACCGTCCAGGAAACAAACTCACTGTGTGATGAATCATTCTTCTTCTTCTTCTTCTTCTTCTTCTTCTTCTTCTTCTTCTTCTTCTTCTTCTTCTTCTCCTTCTCCTTCTCCTCCTTCTTCTTCTTCTTCTTCTTCTTCTTCTTCTTCTTCTTCTTCTTCTTCTCCTTCTCCTTCTCCTTCTCCTTCTTCTTCTTCTCCTTCTCCTTCTCCTTCTTCTTCTTCTTCTTCTTCTTCTCCTTCTTCTTCTTCTTCTCCTTCTTCTTCTTCTTCTTCTTCTTCTTCTTCTTCTCTTGCGACTGATTTGCGGTCAGTGGTCAGATTCCTGAGCTGGTCGTGGAGGTTTGCGTGTTGGCAGCTCGCTCAGTTTGTTTGTTTTGGTGTTTGTGTGTGTATTTGTGGATAATGCCTGTAACCACCACACACACACACACACACACACACACACACACACGAGCCTGAGGGGGCCCGCTGGTATCGATAGAAGCAGGGCATGCTGGGAGTTGAGCGTGGAGGTCAGTGTGCCAGCAGGCCTGACTGAGCGACCTGAATACGTTGGGCCGTCGCAGCGCTCACCTGAAGCGACCCGCCGCCTGCTGGGACCTCTGATCCCCTGAACAACCAACTTCTTATCAGATTCATCATCTTCTTATATTCTGTTTATTTTGCTTCTGGTTCTGTCAAATCACTCGCTCAGCTTCCTTTTTTTCTTCCTCACATTGTCGATCTCAGTGAACTGATTAAAAGAAAGTCGTAGTTTGATGAGATGTGTCGTTTGAGTGTTTTGGTGAAACGGTTCGAGTTAAAGAGTTGAAGCCTCGAGGTCTTTCCGTCCACTTACTGTACGAGACTCATTTCCATCCTGATAGAAACTCATTTTGTGTCTTTTTAGGACTCGACTCTTTACGTCCCTTTGGGGAATCGTTCTAAACCATCAGGAACTTCTTCAATTGAGAACTTGGCTTTGGATATTTAAGGTCACAGTTTGATCCCAGTTTCAGTTTTTCAGCCTGTCGTTGTTCCACCAGCACATGTGGACCAGTGAAGATCAGCAGACTGGTGTCAGTGTTGGACAACCAGCAGCAGCCGTCAGTGATCCAACAAGAAGCAAAAGATACGAATTCGGTTTGTCACAAAGTTTCTCAAATCTGTCCAGAGTGAACCCTCCTCACAAACGAGTCAATAAAGGATCTCTGTAAAGAACAGAAACCAACATGTCCGACACTGTCAGAGTTTCCTCTGGAGCCAGTCAGCTGATCGTCTTCATCACACAGAAGACGAGCTGACACTGCAGGCTAACGCTCAGCTAGCTGCAGGCTGACGCTCAGCTAGCTGCAGGCTAACGCTCAGCTAGCTGCAGGCTGACGCTCAGCTAGCTGCAGGCTGACGCTCAGCTAGCTGCAGGCTGACGCTCAGCTAGCTGCAGGCTGACGCTCAGCTAGCTGCAGGCTGACGCTCAGCTAGCTGCAGGCTAACGCTCAGCTAGCTGCAGGCTAACGCTCAGGAGCTTTGGTTTTGCCTCGTGTCTCCGAGCAGTGTCCTCCTGTTGTTCTGCTCCTTCAGCTCATTTATTTCTTCATCTCTTCTGCGTGCCGTCTTTGTTTCCGTCCATTCAGGTAATTGATCCAATTTATTCTGTGTGTTTGGAGACTGGCTCTGTCCGATCCGTGACGAGTGTCGGCCCACTTAGAGGATTCATTGTGTCCCGTCGCGGCTCCGTCGGTCCTTTGGGGACAGTTGTTTAGTTTCATTAGTGACTCTTTCTGTCCTATCAGGGAGTCGTTCCTCTTTTATCTCCATCTCACTTCTGCTGCTGTCTTTATTCTTTAGGCACTTTTTTATGTCCACTCAGGGACTCATTGTCCCATCAAGGACTCATTTCTTTGTCTTTGGTCGCTCCGACTGTATTTGAGCGAGTTTTTCCCTTTTAACAGCGTCTCTGCTTGTGTGGTCGTCCTGATCAGCCTCCATCAGGACGTGACACCACCTCCTCTCCTCTCCTCTTCTGTCTCTCCTCTCCAGACTTTCCCCTCCTTCATCCTTAAACTTTAAACTGTGATCAGACGAGGCGTGATTAGCGTTGACGACCCGGTCACTGCTCGCCGTTATCGCTGCAATCTGACTTCGTCATACTCAATTCCAGCAGCCAAATAAGCATGTCTGCAGCGTTTTGGGCTTAATCTCCCCCCGCTGCTTATCTCACATACTTGTAGGAAGAGAGTCAAAGAGAGGAGGGGGAGGAGGGGAGGGGGAGGAGGGGGAGGAGGGGGGAGGAGGGGGAGCAGAAAGTCTCAGAGCAACATAATACCGTCTTTGTTGGGGCGATGTGGAAAGTGATCGTCCCATTGCGAAGCGTCTGTACAGCTGCATCGCTTCTGCAACTTTACTATATCTGTCTGTCTGTCTGACTGACTGTCTGTCTGTCTGTCTGTCTGTCTGTCTGTCTGTCTGTCTGTCTGTCTGACTGACTGACTGACTGACTGACTGACTGACTGACTGACTGACTGTCTGTCTGTCTGTCTGTCTGTCTGTCTGTCTGTCTGTCTGACTGACTGACTGACTGACTGACTGACTGTCTGTCTGTCTGTCTGTCTGTCTGTCTGTCTGTCTGACTGACTGACTGACTGTCTGTCTGTCTGTCTGTCTGTCTGTCTGTCTGTCTGTCTGTCTGTCTGTCTGTCTGACTGACTGACTGACTGACTGACTGACTGACTGTCTGTCTGTCTGTCTGTCTGTCTGTCTGTCTGTCTGTCTGTCTGTCTGACTGACTGTCTGACTGACTGTCTGTCTGTCTGTCTGTCTGTCTGTCTGACTGCCTGTCTTTGTAGCCGGCGGCCTCTGTTCTCTCCCTTTCTGCCTCTTTCTCTTCATTCCTGCAGTCTGAACGCAGCAGCGTCCTCTGGGGCAGAACGAGCAGGGTGGGGTGGATGGGAGGGGTGCAGGGGGGTCAAAGGGGAGGAACATGAAGTCCTGTGCGGGGGTGGGATGTTGGGGAGGGGCGGGGGGTAGTTTTTGGGGGGCAGGAGGGCAAAGCCGGGGGAAGATGTAAGCCTCCGCCACAGGCCCTGACAGCCACACAGGAAGGAGATCACAGGAGATCAGCCCACCGCTGCTTCAACATTACCCCCCCCATCCCATCGCCCACAGCGCCCCCCCACCCTCCTCCTCCTCCTCCTCCTCCAAGACCCCCCCCCTCCTCCTCCTCCCTGTGAGGCCTGTCTGCTTCCTCTGGAAAGAAAAAGGAGTGTTGGAAGAAGAAACGTTCCTCCTGGTCATGAAGAAGTGAACAGAACTCAGAGCGGTCGGACGCTCTGCTGTTAGCTGTCAGTGTGAGAAGAGCGAGGACATGAAGACACAACAAGATGCTCATCTTTGTCCTGATGGCAGGTCATGAAAACTTTACAGATAAATGACAAAATCAAAAGTTTTATGTACGTTCAGGGTTTCAGCAGTGATAACAGGTAACACCAGGTGAGAATAAGTCAGACATGAAGATCGACTTGAATCTCTCAACTTGAGAGCAAAACCTTTGAAATCTCACGTTGTGACCTGTTGGAGCTCAGATCTGTAGAAGAACACGACAACGATCAGAGTTCACATTTTAACAGTCAAACTGTGATTACTTTGAGTTTCACTGTGAAGATTTAACAACAATAAAACCTTGAGCCGGAAACCAAAACTACTCCAACTGCTTTAAAAATATCTGGAGAGCTTCAGAAGTCGCATGTTTCAGCCTTATGGATCTTGTTGGATGAATTCAGCATCATCTGGTTCGGGATGTTGGATCAGTTTTAAAACTCCAGCGGTTCTGGTGCCGTGTTAGATGAAGTGTTTTTATTCAAGATAAAGACAAATTCTGGTGTTTCTCAGTGAAATCCATCTGGAAGCAGACGTGTGAGACAATGTTCAAACTTTACATTTCTTTGCTTCTGGTCCGGTTGGTTATGGTCAGAAAACCATCCTGTTTTGTCTTCAGTAGCTGGTTCTGTTGGTTCACCCGCCGCTCCTCCACCTCCTGACGGGACGGTCGGATCAGAGATGATGATGTCATGTGGACGTGATGTGACACGAACACATTTACTGTATCTGTGATTTTCATAAACATGAAATTCCATCATTCTTTCCTGGTGACCGGCCGAGTTCCTGCTCCCTCACAGTAAACAGCAGACTGGGAGGAATTTGGGAGCCGGTGTCTGTTTAGTGTCCAGATTAATCCCAGTCGGCCCGGTCGACCCGGTCGGCCCGGTCGGCCCAGTCGGCCACCACCTCAGTCTGCTCAGCTCTCTGAGTGACCTCTGACCTCTGTGAGCCACTTTCATTATTCAGCTCGATCTCTGAGACGCTTCGTAAGATCCACTGAACGCTTTCATGTCGTCGCACTTCGAGGAAACTGGAGCTGAAGCTGTGCGTGTGTGTGTGTGTGTGTGTATGTGTGTGTGTGTGTGTGTGTGTGTGTGGTGATCTGTGAAGTTAAAAATAGCAGCAGCCTGTTGATAAGCTCTCACCGTCCAGCGTAGAGTTCAGTCCCATAATGCTTTGCACAGGAGCAACACCCCCGACCCCAATCTGTCCAAACCCCCCAATCACCAACACACACACGCACACACACACACACACACACACACACACACACACAGACACACACACACACACACACACACACACACACACACACACACACTCCCACACACACACACACACACACATACACTCATCAGACGCACACACACACACACACACACACACACACCCTCCCCACATGAACTGATTAGAGTCTAAACTTTGGACTCTCCAACAAAACAAGACAAACAGATGAAGAGAAATTTACCAACAGAAAGTTTCACGTGTAAAAAGCTTCAGTCGTTGAGTAATGATGGATTTGTTGGGACTATTTTCAGCGGTGGATTAGTCCACATTAGAGGGTGTTAGAGGCAGCAGGACGGTGTGTGTGTGTGTGAGACCGAGTTCAAATAAGAGACGCTTCAAAATTAGTGATGGTTAAAAATATTCTTCTTGTCTTTAAGAGCATCATGTGACACAGTTAAACAGCGTCTCACTGAACACAATAATAAACTGTAAAACAAAGATTTAGTGTAATTAAAGTCAACCAAACGGACTTTGACCAAAAACAGCACCTGTGAAATGTTTTGTGTGTCACTGGAAGCAGCTCAGAATAGTGAAATAAAAACAATAAAACTAAAAGATGAATCAATAAGAAGCTGCGTCACCTGCTGATCTGTGCAGCAGCAGCAGCAGCAGCAGGAGGAAGTGATTCACTGTACTGCTGCAGTTCCACCTGAACACACTGAGGTCAGAGGTCACACAGGTCAAAGCCAGGGTCAGGATCAACTCACAGGAGCAGTGTGTGTGTGTGTGTGTGTGTGTGTGTGTGTGTGTGTGTGTGTGTGTGTCACATGGCGTTTGGGGTTAAACAGGGATTTAAACCAGGAAGGACAAAAACCCTGCAGCGCTCCCGTTTTCACTCTAAAGTTAGATTCTGGTTTTGTTTTCATTTCAGACGAGGAGAGAGAGAGAGAGAGAGTGTGTGTGTGTGTGTGTGTGTGTGTGTGTGTGTGTGTGTGTGTGTGTGTGTGTGTGTGTGTGCAGAGGGAGGCCAGAGTGAGGGCTAAATCTGTTGCTTATAGCCTCTCTTGCTCCAGCGGGCAGCCTTGGCCTGGAGAACGACAACAAAGGCGAGTGCTGGAAAAGGTCGCCGCTGCTCCGACATCCAGTCGAGCTCCAGTTGGCTCCACGGAGATGGAGGGAGGGAGGAGGGAGGGAGGCTCCGGGCCGGCGGCCATGTTGGCCCGCAGAGGAGGAAACAGCTGAGAGAGGGAGAGAGCTCAGGCGGGGTAAAGACTCAGCAGCCATAACATGAATACAAACACACTTTGTGGCCAAAAGTTTGTGGACACGTGTTTCCTCCGAGTTTAACTGTGACGTGTAGAAGAACATCTGCTGAATTTACAAGAAGGTCCGAATCATGAAGAACTTGTCAGAGACAGAGTTTCACAGAGTTTATAAAGTTCTTTTAAATCACTCTCTGATTCTGGGTCAGTTTCAGTTGTATTCAGTAACCATGGCAACGTGTTCTGTTCAATATCACCAAAAAGAGCCGCCGTCATCAGAGACGAAGGAGTCCAAACTTTACTGATTGATCTGATCTGAAGCTGAACGTGTGTGTGTGTGTGTGTGTGTGTGTGTGCGTGGTCTCTGGCTCAGGACAATCAGTCAATAGTGTCTCATTAACCTGCTCTGCCCTCTGCCTGGTAATAAGGCTGCTGGTGTGCACGCTGCAATCAAATCAGACACACACACACACACACACACACACACACACACACTCTCTCTCTCCTACAGTGTGTGTGTGTGTGTTTGTGTCTGTGTGTGTTTGTGTGTGTTGGCCCTGCTGGCTGCTGCGTCTGATTGGACGATGACAGCAGACAGCGGTTCACTTCCAGCAGTGGAAATGATGATTGGCTGGAAGTCAGGAAGTCCAGGCGGAAGGAAGCACACACACACACACACACACACACACACACACATTTGTAAGCGATGATAATGGATTACAGAGCGATGCTGATAAATGTCAATATATTCATTTTCATTCTAATCTGGGCCGTCGGTGTCTCACCTACCTGCAGGGATCCAGGTGGACTCAGATTATGTGACCTGACCCGGATTAACCTGAACCAGCTCAGCTCTCTGAACATCACTTATAAATATTTATATTACTGAAAGGTTACTGTCGTCCTTCTGTAGATATGTGAAGTGTGTGTGCAGCCCTGAAAGGTTTCTCTTTAATATAAGATCTGATGTTAAGAGTTGTTGAGTTTGAGGAACTTTACAGACTTTGTTTCTGACTAATTCTTTATTATTTGGACTTTGTTTTAAATTCAGCAAATGTTCTTCATGAACTTCTTTCTGTCTTCGTGTCATCGTGTCTGTTTGAGATGGACGGGTTTATCTGACACCTGATCAGGTGTGAACGTGCTGAGTGGAGCTTCTTCAGTTTGATGTTCACAGGCTTCTGTAGCTTTAACTCTGAATCAGAGAATCAGATCTTTCCTGACAGTTGCTGATGATGATGATGAGAAATGAAACACACTTTCACTTCACCAACACTGGACTCATAAAATCACTTCTGGCAGCACCATTAGCAGATCTTCTTCTGCCCGTTTGGCATCTGAACGATGTTTCTGGTCTGTATTTAAAACTGGAATCATTAGAACCGGAGCGTGTTGGTCCGGTTTGTCTTCGTCTCTTTAAACAGAGGGCGAGGTGTCAGCGTTTGTCTGAAAACCTGCAGTGTCTGATACCAAGGTCTGTGTGTGTGTGTGTGTGTGTGTGTGTGTGTGTGTGTGTGTGTGTGTGTGTGTGTGCTGGTGGTCGGGGCTGTATTCATTATTTAGTGAGAGCTATTACTGGGGATAAGAGGCTGCTCTCTCCTCTCTCTCAGGACCGTATCGATTGCTTTAATTGCCCCGAAAGATTGTCAACTCTTAAGATAGATATTAAAGCGCCGACGAGGCTCTGCCAGGATGCATGGCAAATGGAGCTAACGGCCCCCGGGTGTGTGTGTGTGTGTGTGTGTGTGTGTGTGTGTGTGTGTGTGTGTGTGTGTGTGTGATGGAGTGAGGATGGAGGATTGGCTGAGCCCAGAGTGGGATGCAACATGTCCCAGGCCGCCTGTCGTGCAGCGAGCGAGGCCTCGCTTCGCCCGATCGATAACATCCTTGTGAACACACGAGGCGCTCTGCGGCGTTCACGGACAGGAAGTGAAAAAAAAAGAGAGAGAGAGGGAGGGGCGGGGGGAGGAGGGGGAGGAGGGGGGAGGAGGGGGGAGGTCGCTGCCAGTCGGTTCTTCCTCTGTTTGCAGATCAATATGTTTGGGAAAGTGTTGTTTGTTATCTCGCTGGCTATCTCGCTGTGACTACTACTGTCCTACATAGTCATGGCTCTGCTACACACACACACACACACACACACACACACACACACACACACACACACACACACACACACAGCGTGGAATGTTTATCTAGTTGTTGGCTCAGTGAACGAGAGAGCGGGCGAGATAGGAGAGAGAGAGAGAGTGTGTGTGTGTGTGTGTGTGTGTGTGTGTGTGTGTGTGTGTGTGTGTGTGTGTGTGTGTGTGTGTGTGACAGTGATCTGTGTAACCTGCTGCCTGGATGAACGAGGTCGTCTGAGGTGACTGACAGCAGCGACCGCGCGGTTTATTTCATTATTAAAAACATCAGCAGAAGAAGAAGAACGACGCAAACGACTGAATTAGAGGATTAAAAATAGAAATTATATTCCTTTAAAGAAATATATAAAATCATTACAGATTGATTTTTGTGACATTTTTTCTGTCGTGTTCAGATTTAAAGATTTAAAAACCAACAATAAATCAGAGCCGGTGAACAAACTGAATATCACAGTTTAATAATAACTCAGGAAACTACTGATAAAATAATATCAGGCAGGATTTGATTGAAAAGAAGAAAACACTAAAGTAATTTATTAAAATATCTGACAGAAACATGTTTGTTCACAGTCGATGTAGAACTGAACCGAAACGTTCCAGAACTCGTCTTCACACATGTTTGTTGTTGGAGGTTCTGGCGGGTCGATAACAGGATCACAGGTTTAGTTCTCCATCACTTCCTGTCCTTTACTTAAACTGCTTACAGACGACCAATCAGCCAGAATTAAAGCTGCTATCAAACGGTGGATTGATTAGGTTGATGTGTGATCCGTTTCCCTGACGTCTCAGGATGTTTGTCGTCGCTCGTCTGATCCCACAGAGGAAAATGTTGATGTGGAGAAGCTAAATGAAGAAACCTGCTCAGAGATTAACGTTCTTCCTCCGCTGCCACGAGATACGACAGCAGACGGTTCGACCTGAGCCGACCTGCAGCTCCGACATAAAAACACTATCGACAGCTTTTATAACCTTTTACTTTACTCAAGCAGACTGAGAGTCAGGTTAGTTTACTCTGCTGCTTCTGTCCTCACGTTTCTCATCATCACTCAGAAACATGACGGAGGCAGGTGTTTGACGTTAATTCATGTTTTTACTCAAAGACAGGAGGAGAATTAAGTTTTCATCCAAACACAGACCTCTGAGGTGGTGAGGTCAGTAACTGATCTGAAACTCCTCAGAAGTAAAACTAAGTAATGTTTCGTTGCCTCGATTAAAGCAAACTGATCAGGAAGTGTACAGTCATTTAAACTTCTTCTGTTGTGTCGTCTCTGCTCTCGCTGCTGCAGGATGCTAAACGTGACACAGAAACAGAAAGCAGCAGAGTTCAGTGACTTTGTGTGTCCTCTGTGGTTCAGATAACATTTGTTGACACAGATCAGCTGTTCTGTGACATCAGCAGATCTGAAGTCAGGCAGGGACGCTCAGAGAGTCATGATCAGGTGGAGAGCCGGCGAAGAAACCGGCTGCAGCTTTTCTTTGTTGTCAGTTTTATTGGTGTGACCGAGGCTGCCGGAGTCGACGTGTCCTCCCTCCTCCCTCCTCCTCCCTCCTCCCTCCCTCCCTCCCTCCTCCCTCCTCCCTCCCTCCCTCCCTCCTCTCCTCCCTCTCCTGTTTCAGCTGGGAGAGGAAACACAGCAGGCTGAGGGGGAACACTCCGACACGATTAGGAAGGAAATCCACAAGTAATCCAGCAATCCTGTCTGATTTAAAGCCATTAACCTGCAGCAGAGGAAACACGGAGGAGACGCCGCTCTCCTCACTTCACCTCCTCTGCAGGAGGCGCAGGAGGAGTCGACTCAGACAGACTCAGATTCAGTCATTCAGAAGATCTCAGGTCTTATACTTGAGACAAAGTTAAAGTAAAACAGGGCAGAAGATCTTCAAAAGTCAGAAAACAAACTTTGTCTTGTTCATGTTGTTAGTCGGTGGTTTGACCCAAAAGAACAAAGATCTGTGTTCTGACAGCCTCAGACAGGTGGAGTTCCTGTCCCAGTCTAATATCTGATACCAGATATTGATCTGAACCTGATCAGACTGTGAAACACCGATCAGCTGCAGGCGGTCGTTGATCAGAGTGAACAGTTTCAATCACAGAACTGTTGATCCGTTTGTTGATTTATTTTACTGGATGCGAAATCGAGATAATGTGAATAAAAACATCTGGACGAGTCTGAATAAAACATAAAGTTCATAGCTCAAAGTATGACCTCACCTCATGTCTTACCTGCCAGGTGAGGTCAGGTCAGGTCAGTTCAGGTCGGGTCAGGTGAGGTCAGGTCGGGTCATGTCAGGTCAGGTGTGTTTTGTCAGTCGTGGTTTTTTAAGAAGTTTCCTAAAGCCTCTTTGCGAAAATCTGCTCCGAGTTTCCGTCTGTCGTTCATTATCAGTCTGTTGTTTTCTCCTCAGTTACCTGAACTCACCTGTGCCTCACCTGTCCTCAACACAGCCCTCGACTGTAGAGTCAAATAACAGTTCGGTCTGGTTCAGAAAGCTTCGTGAACTCTTCTCTGCTGCTGCTTTTATTTCTGTTTCTGGATTTAAACACTTCAGCACATCTTCTCTCGTCTGGACCGTCTCATTGTTAGGAGTGTGGGTGTGTGTGAGGTTTGTGTGAGGTGTGTGTGAGGTGTGTGTGAGGTGTGTGTGAGTGTTGCAGGAAGTGTGTGTGAGTCTCCTCCAGGTGGTGAAGTGCAGGTTAAATCCCCCACTGAGCTTGGAATTGGACTTGAGCTGATCCTGCTCCGAGTCTCTGATCTGTTGGTCAACCTGTCCATGTCCTCACATGACACACACACACACACACACACACACACACACACACACACACGGGTCAGACAGTCAGCTGCTGTTTGTGTCGTTGTTGTTCACAGTTTTGATAAAGTCCTCACAGAGACACTCAATCTGTCCTGTCAGCTGCTGAGTTCACAGCGATAACGTCTTTACAGCTGATCCTCGCAGGTGACGTGTTTCCTGCTCAAACAGGATGTTGGGCAGAAAACTGAAGGAGGGAATTCCTTCAACGGTCTCAGCGACCGAGAGTTTAATGTGAAACCAGAGAAGGTGTGAGGCAGGTTGTTGGTGGTTTCCTCTGCAGGATGAGAAGGTAAAGACTTCTGACGTGCAGCTGAGATCCAGTAAACTCCTGTAATCTCCGGACTCTCTGGACCGGACCTGCGTCTGTTCTGCTGCGTAGATAAAATTCTGGAGCGGAAAGTTTTCCTGCCAGCTCGTCCCGCTCGCTGTCCTCTCCCTGCACTCCCATTAAAACTCCTCTCCCGATCCCGGCCGTCCAAAAAGATTTGAGAATGACCTTGCAGTGTTCCTCCGCCAGCCTTCCCCACTTGTAAGTGCTTGGGATAATTTATATATAAAATGTGTGTGTGTGTGTGTGTGTGTGTGTGTGTGTGTGTGTGTGTGAGGGGGGAGGGGTTGAAAAATGGCCATTTCCATCTTTAGGTGGCCGGGGCTCTCCATTACCAAAATGGGCTGAGTCACCGCACCGCAAGAATCTTAATGAGACGCCCGGGCCCACCCCGACTCTCCCTCTCTCTCTCTCTCTCTCTCTCTCTCTCTCTCTCTCCCCTCTCTGTCTCTCTCCCTCTCTCTCTCTCTCTGTCTCTCTCTCTCTCTCTCTCTCTCTCTCTCTCTCTCTCTCTCTCTCTCTGTCTCTCTCTCTCTGTCTCCCTCTCTCTCTCCCTCTCTCTCTCTCTCTCTCTGTCTCTCTCTCTCTCTCTCCCTCTCTCTCTCTCTCTCTGTCTCTCTCTCTCTCTCTCTCTCTCTCTCTCTCTCTCTCTCTCTCTCTCTCTGTCTCTCTCTCTCTGTCTCCCTCTCTCTCTCCCTCTCTCTCTCTCTCTCTCTGTCTCTCTCTCTCTCTCTCTCTCTCTCCCTCTCTCTCTCTCTCTCTCTCTCTCTCTCTCTCTCTCTCTCTCTCCCTCTCTCTCTCTCTCTCTCTCTCTCCCTCTCTTTCATCCAGCCTCTTATCTCATGATGCAGCAGATTATTCCATTGACTTATTCAAGGGCCTGCACTTTATGATCATGAATTTTACTGTGCCGAGGCTGTACGTGTCCTGCACATCTACTCAGCTACATCACCTCCTCCTCCTCCTCCTCCTCCTCCTCCTCCTCCTTCCTTTGGTGTGCGCTTCATTACCTCTGTACCTCGATCCAATGGCCGATGCAACAACACTCGGCTCGTCTTTTGTCTCTTCATTGGACCACTTTGTGCCAGAATCCAGACTCGTCCTGGATCTGACAGCAGGTCCGGGTTCGTTTTGGTTTCATCAGGTCAGGTGAAGTTCTGTTGTAATGCTGACCCAGTCCGTGCAGGTTTTTTAAATGCAGGTAAACGTGATTGACTCCTTTCAAATCTCTACTGGATGAGTTTGTCTTTTTCTGTTCTTTCGATGTCACTTTTCTTTTCAAGCACCAGCATCTTTAAGTTTAATTAAACCCTGAGACCACTGCAGTCTGAAGCCCCGCGTCAGAGGAGCTGAAACCTCCTGACATTTTCAATAACTTCATAATCGTTTGATTATTTACGTCATCAAGAAAGAAACAGATTGAAATCTTCCAGCCTCTCCAGTCCAATCCTTGTTTATGTCTCAGTAAACTGAACGTTTCTTTGTTTGTGGGACGAAACAAGTCGTCACAAGTTCTCAGGACGGGAATCTTTGACCACCTTCTGTCAGATAGACGAAGAGATGGATCAATGAATCCAAAACTAAATAGAAATTTAGAAAATATTAATCAGCCATGAAATAATCTGTATAAACTGTGGGCTGCTCCATCAGCTCCGCCTGTGGAAGGATGGAGAAGTCATTTCTGCGTGTTGGTTGGTTGAGGTTTTCTTGGACCTCGACCACAAACAGCACACGGACCAGAAGCAGCGTGTTCAGTGGTTTCAGATGTTGGACTGGTTTCACTTAGAAACCCTCCTCCCACCAGAACCACCAGAACCAGCACATGCTGCAGACAGCAAGCAGGAGGCTCAACACCAGCTGTGTTTCCTCCTCCTCCCACTTTCTCTCCTCCTCCTCCTCCTCCTCCTCCCACTTTCCCTCTTCCTCTTCCTCTTCCCACTTTCTCTCCTCCTCCTCCTCTTCCTCCTCCTCCTTCTCCTCCTCCTCCTCTTCCCACTTTCTCTCCTCCTCCTCCTCTTCCTCCTCCTCCTTCTCCTCCTCCTCCTCTTCCCACTTTCCCTCTTCCTCCTCCTCCTTCTCCTCCTCCTCCTCTTCCCACTTTCTCTCCTCCTCCTCCTCCTCTTCCCACTTTCTCTCCTCCTCCTCCTCTTCCCACTCTCTCTCCTCCTCCTCCTTCTCCTCTTCTTCCCACTTCCCCTCCTCCTCCTCCTCTTCTTCCCACTTTCCCTCCTCCTCCTCCTTCTCCTCTTCTTCCCACTTTCCCTCCTCCTCCTCCTCCTCCTCTTCTTCCCACTTTCCCTCCTCCTCCTCCTTCTCCTCTTCTTCCCACTTTCCCTCCTCCTCCTCCTTCTCCTCTTCTTCCCACTTCCCCTCCTCCTCCTCCTCCTCTTCCCACTTTCTCTCCTCCTCCTCCTCCTCCTCCTCTTCCCACTTTCCCTCCTCCTCCTCCTCCTCCTCCTGCTGGTGTCAGGACAGTTGTTTCTCCTCCTCCTCAGTCTGATCTCTGTGAAGGAGATGTTGGTATTTAAAGGTGCAGTTCACCTGTTGTTGCTGCTGCTTCTTCATCTTCATCCTGAGAATTAAGGCTCTGATCTTCCTTAAACACTGAGCCCACACCCCTGTTACACCCCTCCCCCACTCCCCCACTCTCCCACCTCCTCCCCCACTCTCCCACCTCCTCACCCTCCTCACCTCCTCACCCTCCTCACCTCCTCACCCTCCTCACCCTCCTCACCTCCTCCCCTCCTCACCCTCCTCACCCTCCTCACCCTCCTCCCCTCCTCACCCTCCTCACCCTCCTCCCCTCCTCACCCTCCTCACCTCCTCCCCTCCTCACCTCCTCCCCCTCCTCACCCTGCCACCCGGCGGGCAGACAGAAAACCCAGCTCTAAATCCCCTCCAACAATAATGAGCCTAGCATCGGAGGATCAGCCACGTTATCCTCGCTAAGGCTGTTAGCGCTCAGAACAAGTCACTCGCAGCACCCCCCCCGGTTCTGTAAGTCCTGTAAGGCAGAGCAGATGTTTCTGCCTCGAGTCTTTTATTCTTCTGCTCGTTCACTCTTCACGCTGGAAACATCAGTTATTAACAGGCTGATCACAAACAGAGGTCAGGAGACCATCAGGTCACCGTCATGAGTGCTGTCATACTGTAGTAATACACAAGACACGACTGAGGACTCGGATACTTTACTAAAGTAGAAGTAAAGTAAAGTACCACAGTGTAAAAACTCTCGGTGATGATTTGATGTAGAAGTTACAGCTGTTTGTAAGCAGTTGTTGTCTTGAACGAGCTGCACAGACACGTTTTTTCACTAAACTCAACATTGTGAAGCAAATTAGGAACGTTTCCATCATCTGGTCCAGAGCGAATAAACAACGTGACACAAGGTGAAGTTTCATCAGGATTTGGTTGTCAAGGCTTCGTTACACGTGGCTGTTATTAACAGAGTAGAAGAAGAAGATCCAGAAAAAAATAAAAGAAGAAGAACGAGAGAAAAAACAGTTGCCTTGGACGTCTAATAGGGAAAACTTCTTCTTCTTCTTCTTCTTCTTCTTCTTCTTCTTCTTCTTCTTGTTCTTCTTCTTCTTCTTGAACTGTTGAGCGTGCAGCAGGTCTGCACACAGTTTCACATCCTGGAAACATGCAGCACTTCACTTCAGTAAATGAAGTGATTCTTTAGCGTCTAAAAAACATTTATCTGGTTGACAACTGTTGTATTTGTAATCTATAAAGTTACCAGTAAAAAGGAGGAATAAGCAGCATCAGAACAGGTTCAGTACCTTCAGACTGTGAGTCCACCTCCTCCCTCCCCTCATCAGGACCTGCTGTACAGACTGTATCATCTCCTCCAGATGCTGTGCAGCAGCTACAGACATGTTCAGGATCGTGTGTCCGTCAGACGGACTGAAACAGACGCAGTCACAGGAGACACATAACTGTCAGCAGCAGGCGTAAAGAAACAGACAGCGTCCGTCTGATCACCAGCGCTGTAATGATCCCGCATGACGTCGGCTTTTACCCGCTAATTTACAAGGGTGAAGTCTCAGGGCCCGGCGCTTTAATTGAAACCTTAATTAATATAAAAAACGAGGAGGGGGGGAGTCCTGTGAGGGCGAGAGTTTTAATGGGCCGGTGGCTCGAGGGAGACGCAGCAGTAATCCACTCTGAATACTGAGGAGGAGACGTCTGTCTCTGTCTGTCTCACACAGGCTGAGACAACAGGACCAGCAGCTGTTTGACTCTGAGGAGAGAACGACACCTCGTCACTGACTCAGTCAGGATGTGAGGAGGGTCTCCTGTAGATGTTCCCTCCTCAGATCTGCAGACCTGTGATCGTCCACATGTTCACCTTCATAACAAGACGTTACTCACACCGTTTTAAATCAGGTCTCAGAACTGTTCTGTGGACACCTGACTTGGACGTGATGACTGTTCTTGAGCCTGTAACATTTTCCAAAGTTTCTGAATTCAGAATTTATTTGAAATTTGTGGACACTCTGCTGTTTTTATCATCTTCACCTTTATATCACCTCCTCAGCTGAGGATCTTCACATCGTAGGAGATCCAGTTTTTTTTCTTGGTTGGATGGAAACCTTGTTTTTCCTCCTACAGATAATTCATGTGAAATCATGTGGACTCTCTGGGAGTCTGCAGAGAGTCTCAGATTTACAGTCCTGCACACTTGCAGATTTCCCGGGAACACTCGCCGTGTTGAATCAGACGTTTGGATTCAGTCCTCTGTGCAGCTGGTGTTGAAACCCTGTGTGGTTCCACCTACGTGCAGCGATCAGCGTCTCTCATTCAGCTCTTCTGTCTTTCAAACTTAATATTTTACATTTCGGTTATGTTTTTAAAGCGTTGATGCTACTACAGGTTCTGTACTTCACCCTCCCAACAGAGCGTCAGCATGAATGTGTTCACCTGCCGAGGACCTGAACCTCCACAGGGACGTGATCTCACTCCCACCACATCTCTGGAGACTTCTCTGTATCTCTGCGTGAGAAACTCTTCATCTTCAGGTTCACCGCTGAAGGACCTTGATGTGAGACTTGTTGTTCAGGCCCATAAGCTCCTGCAGGAACAGAGAGACATGTGGAGCAGTGAGCCGTCACATCTGAACCTCACAGCAGAGAAATAAATCTGCAAAGTGTTGAAACGATGTTCTGAACATCTGCAGCGTGAACACACGAGTCAGGATGTTTCCTTCTCGTACTTGTACTCAGTTGTGTACTTTGTCTTGTTAACAACGCAGTACTTCAGTCCTGGTGGTGGTACCAGGCGTCTCCCCGCCCCACCGGGCCCCACCGGGCCTCCTGCCGTACAGATGCCGGTGCAGATGGGACCCTCGTACCTGTCTGCATTGCTAATGGCATCGAGCCTCCCCCTCCTCCCCCTCCTCCCTCCTCCCCTCCTCCCCCTCCTGATCTTATAATCCATAAATATGTAATTTGTTCAGCTGTCTCCATTAAATATGCATATGAGAAGCAGCGTTTGTTATTGTGTTTTTGCGGGTCATTAACGGCGCGCTGTGGCGTATTAGCAGCTCAGCGCTGAGGAAGAAACAACAGCAGAAACAACAGGAGGAACAGGAGAACAGGAGAAGCTAACAGATCATCTGACAAGATCAGAGGAGGGGGAGGAGGGGGAGGAACAGAGGGAGAGAGAGGAGAAAACAGAAAGAGACGAGATCTCCTATCAGGATGCAGAGATGACCCTGATGTCCTACCACCGGTCCAGAGAGGCTCGACCAATCAGGAGCCTGAGAGGCCTTTACCCTGAGCACGACTTCACCTGCAGTGTTGTTCAAAGAGACGAAGAAGAAGAAGACCTCAGGTCTCCTCAGGTCACCTCAGGTCACCTCAGGTCACCTCAGGTCACCTCAGGTCTCCTCAGGTCACCTCAGGTCTCCTCAGGTCACCTCAGGTCACTTCAGGTGTCCTCAGGTCACCTCAGGTCACCTCAGGTCTCCTCAGGTCACCTCAGGTCTCCTCAGGTCACCTCAGGTCTCTTCAGGTCACCTCAGGTCACCTCAGGTCTCCTCAGGTCACCTCAGGTCTCTTCAGGTCACCTCAGGTCACCTCAGGTCTCCTCAGGTCACCTCAGGTGTCTTCAGGTCACCTCAGGTCACCTCAGGTCTCCTCAGGTCACCTCAGGTCTCCTCAGGTCACCTCAGGTCACCTCAGGTCACATGTTCAACAGGTCTTCAGTCAGTCGAACTGTCTACAAAGCTCTTCTGTACTGTTGGTTTCAATATTAATTACCAAAATGAGAGATTTAATAAATTAGTACGCTTGAACTTGTGATTCTGATGTTTTGCCAAATTAAGTTTGAGATGATACTAACGAATATTTTCATCGTTGAATAATCTCATTTTGTCGATGAATAAATTAGTCGTTTGTTCTGTAAGAGGGTGAAAAATGTGGATCAGCATTCGTCTTGTTTTGTTTTGTCCATCCAAACTGTCCATCACTGAGTTAGATTATTAACGTGAGCTTTGCTTCATGTCTGACCTTTGACCCGATGATGAAACTGCAGCTCTGTTGAAACTGTTTCCTCACAGAGACGTTCTGGCTGTGAGGAAACGTCCTGCAGGGACGATCCTTCAACCTTCGACCTGATAAACACACAAATCAGACCAGACAGAGAGACAACAGCATCCCATCCTGTCATCAGTCTGTTTTTATTCACTCTTTATTTAAACTTTACAGTGAAACTCAACGCTTCCTGCAGATATCACACATTTAAAGTCCGACAGGAGGGGAGAGATTATTCATTTTGTTTAGTTTCAGGGCATCAATTTAGAAGCAACTGGACGTAATTAGTGAGTAAAATCTGTGTCGACATCGAAGAAGTTTCATTTCAATTTACAGCATGTAATCTAACATAAATGTACCTTTAAAGTGAATGTACTCAGTTACTGTGTGTGTGTGTGTGTGTGTGTGTGTGTGCGTGTGTGTGTGTGTGTGTGTGTGTGTGTGTGTGTGTGTGTGTGTGTGTGTGTGTGTGTGTGTGTGTGTGTGTGTGTGTGTGTGTTCAGCCGTGCAGCTTAAAGCAGATCGACGTGTTTCGTTTTGGAGGCACGAAAGGGAAGAGCGAGAGACTATCCAGAAAACAGTGACAGAGAGAGAGAGGGAGGGAGGGAGGGAGAGGGGGGTGAGGAGGGTGAGGGTGGAGGATGGGTGGTGGAGGTGGAGGTGGTGGGGGTGGTGGTGGAGGTGGTGGTGGAGGTGGAGGTGGTGGGGGTTAATCTCATCATGTCTGCTGGCTTCTCTGTTCCAGTGAATCAGGAGGTAAAAGAGGATAACGCAGGAATGTTCTGTTCCCAGAGGAGAAGCCCAGAACCCTCACAGCATTAACCCTCCCTCCCCCTCCTCCCTCCCCCCTCCTCCCTCCCCCGCCTCACCCTCACCCACCGTCCTCACCCTCACTCACCTCCGTCTCACCCCAACAGAAACATGACCTCTTACACGTTTCTGTATTAAAGGTTCATTCAGTGATTTAAAAACGAAGCTCCGCCCCCCAACGTTCTCTGCATGTGATTGGACGTTGCCATGACTCCCAGATGACATCAGTTCCATGACATGTCACCTGTCAGACTAGTGGAAAGACTTGATGTCCAAAATTCACATTCACGTGTTTATTTTAGTTCAGATTTTCTGGAAATTAATGGAAAGTAATTAACAAGATAATGACTCATTTACATGTTGGACAGCTGCTGAGCCCACAGGTGGCGCCGTCCCGTCCAATGAGAATCACTCACCTGGTTACGCAGCCCGTTAAACATGCGCAGTAGAGTTTCTCCTCGTCTCAGGGGAAGTTCGACAAACACCTCCGTATTGAAAAGTCCTAACGTAAAGATTCATAATCAAGCTCGTTTGCAGTTACAGCACAGTCGTCCTCTCTGCTGCCCCCACCTGTCCGTCAGCTAACAACTCACACCTGTGTGTACGATACAAACCCTTGATTGTTCTGTGTGTGTGTGTGTGTGTCCGGCCCAGGTGTGTCAGTGTGACCTCAGACAGGTCGCCTTAATAATGAATCAGCTCATAAATGTATTCAAACACAAACATGGAACAGTACATGACTTCAGTGTGCTGACAGGTAACATCATGAGCATCACACACACACACACACACACGCTGAGAGCAGAATCAGCCTCATTCGAGCTGACAGTCGACTTAAGTCACTGTAGACTCTCCTCTCGCAGGTCGTTGAGTTCTCGCCACCTCACAGCGGGTTAAGCCATGTCAGCCATGATGTCATCACACACACACACATGCACGCACACAGGGATCTGGTTACAGGGAATGTGTACAGCAGATGATACGTGTGTGTGTGTGTGTGTGTGTGTGTGTGTGTGTGTGTGTGTGTGTGTGTGTGTGTGTGTGTGTGTGTGTGTGTTGTCCTCCTGTCGTAAATATTCAAGTTGTTTTTTAATCAATGACATTAAATCATTGATTCTACAGTAGAAAATAATCATTGTGACAGAAAACAAACACTAACTGTTTAATTTAACCTGAGCTCGTAGAGACGAGTCGTCAGTATTGATCATTAATTCTATTGATTGATTGTTTGATAAGGATCATAATAGATAACTGACGGCTCAGTTTCACCTGCAGTCTGTCAGCAGGTCACAGCTAACACACTCACACACACAACAGAAGTACACAAACTACACAACTTCATACAAAGTGTGTGTGAGGTGAAGACCCTGCTCAAATCCTCCTCTCCTGTCCTTATTTCCTTTCCTCACCTCTTCTCTTCTCCTTACCTCCTCTCCTCTCGTTCCTTCCACCCTTACCCCCTTTCCTTTCTCCTCTCCTCCTCTCCTCTCCTTGGCTCCTCTCCGCCTTCGCTCCTCTTTACTCTTACCTTCCTCTTCGCTCCTCTCCTTACCTCCTCTTCCTGTCTCCTTTCCTTGCCTCCTTCCCTCACCTCCTCTCTGAACACGTCCTCACCGTATCAAGATGACATCACAGATCAGCTGTCTCACACACTCAGTTGTTGGTCAGCAGGGTTGAAGCAAAAACAATGCATTGTGGGAAACCAGGGGGGTCTGGTGGTGGAAAACTTTCCTGTTAGCGGGAATAGAAGGAGCCCAGTGCATTGTGGGAAGTCGGGGGGGGGGGGGGGTCGTCTCCAATCTCGTGTTTGCTGCCTTTAATTCCAGCTGAAGGTTCGCTGCTGCAAAGCCATTACCATCGATTTTCTTCTTCTTCAGCCGCTGCGAAATGGGATTGAAGTCACACTGTAGGACCTCCGACTCTTCATCCTCCTCCTCCTCATTGTCTTCATCAGCATCTTCCTCCTCCTCCTCCTCCTCGTCTTCATCTTCCTCCTCCTCCTCTCTTTCTTCCTCTTCCCTCTGCAGTGATTTGCTCTCTGCAACATGATTTAACTCATCGAACGTGAATCTTCTTCCTGCTCCTCTTCATCCTCCTCTCTCTCCTCTTCATCCTCTCGTGTTCATTTTAGATTTGCCTTGTCAGTGTGAGCTCGGATCAGAGTGAGTCGTCATCTTCGTCATTCAAAGTCTTGATTTAGTCGTTCAGAGTGGACTTTTGAAGAAAACCTGCACCGTGAACATTTTGCTCTCAACACTTGAAGTCATTACAAATTATTATTAGAGCTTCATCCTCCTCTTCCTCATCCTTCTCTTTTCTTCCTCTTCATCTTTTTCTTTTGTTTCCTTTTGCTTCCCTCCTCGATTCTCCTCTTTCTATCTCCTCCCTGTTGATCTTTCTGCATCCTCCATCTCTCCCTGTCCTCCTCCTCCTCCTCCTCCTCCTCCTCCTCCTCCTCCTCCTCCTCCTCTTCATCAGCCTTCACAGAGATCACTCTCAGCTTTGAGCAGGACTGCTGTGACCTCTGACCTTTCACCTCTTGGCTCCCAGATCTTCCAGTTTGTTGTGGTCTTTGTTCCCATGGTAACGCCGCAGCCGCTGCATCTTTTAGCATTTTATTATCATCTATCAGTTATTTATCATCATGTGATGTCAGTTATTGGAGAGCAGATCTACGTTTTCATGTTTGTTTCATGTTTTCTGCATTTTCCTCAGAAGCTCCGCCCACCGGTGTGGGCGTCGTTTAATGATCAGGAATCAGAACGCCGTTCTGCTCACTCGTCTGACAACACGAGAGTTTGATTTCATTTGAAAAATATTGATGTCTTCATTCATATTTGATCGAGGGAGAGAGATAACACACACACACACACGCACACACACACACACACACAATAACAGTAATCATTATTCCTTTCAATTTCAAATAGTATCCATTCTGCTCCGCCCACCCAGTTTGACCTCTGACCCCTCCTCCCTGCAGCACTCTGTGTGTGTGTGTGTGTGTGTGTGTGTGTGTGTGTGTGTGTGTGTGTGTGTGCAGTCTTTCCTCAGTATCACAGAAAGCCGGCGAAGACTTCGAGGCATCTTTCAACTTTTTCCTCTCCTCCTCCTCCTCCTCCTCCTCCTCCTCCTCCTCCTCCTCCTCCTCCTCCTCCTCCTCCTCCTCCTCTTCTTCTTCCTCTCCTCCTCCTCCTCCTCTTCTTCTTCCTCTCCTTCTCCTCCTCTTCCTCCTCCTCCTCCTCCTCTTCTTCTTCCTCTCCTCCTCCTCCTTCTCCTCGTCTTCTTCTTCTTCCTCGCTTCCTCCTCCTCCTCCTCCTCCTCTTCCTCCTCTTTGTCTTCTTCTTCTTCTTCTTCTTCTCTTCCTCCTCCTCCTCCCGTCCTCTCCTCTCCTCCTCCTCCTCCTCCTCCTCCTCCTCCTCGTACTGTTCATCCATTCCCAGCATGCCTCAGTAATGAGAGGTCCGTGAAGCACCATTAAGAATTAAAATACTCCGACTAAACCAGAAACGCATGTCGGGTCCGGTTCCATTAAAGCAGAGAGTGGAAACAGATTCTGTATCTGTACAGTTATATTTGTAACGTAACTGAAGTAATCGTGTATTTTTGATCACAGTAAAAGTATTTGGTTTGTTTCTCCTGAAACTTGTTCAGTTTGCATTGATGTGAAGAATTAAAGCGATCAGCAGATTCTCTTCAGTCTCGGTTCAGTTTCACTGTGAGACTCTGTGTTTCACCAGAAACTGACTTTCTGCAGTCAGGTGAAGTGTCGTCGTCCACAAACATCTCTGGAGCTTCACAGATACAAACAGCTGAAGTATCTGGAGAGATAACTACAGTGAGTTATTTACACCCTGCAGTCGAGCTCGTGCTAACATGCTAACGCTGTTAGCTAACACTGTTAGCTCAGCAGCTCCAGAGAAGACCTCATCTGATTAAAGGGTTAAATCTGGTCTCAGATCAGGTTGTGATGTGAGATCACAGCTGATTGAACAGTTGTTCCTCTTGTTTCATTCATGCTTCACTGGCTCACTCATCACCTGACTGTTAACATCCAATCACATCCGTGCATGTGATCGCAGCAGCTCCTCCTCCACCTCAGTTTGAAGTGTTATTGATGAAACTTCGATCTAATGATCAGTGTGTGTGAACAGCTGATCACTTCCTCCCCACCTGGCTGTGTGTGTCTCTGACTGAACACTTCACACTGCTCTGGCAGTAAATCGTGTCCAGAACCTTTCATCAGCACCACCCTGTTGTTTCGTGGTCCGGTCACCAGATGTGACCCACAGCTGTGAGGCTCTACAGCAGTGCATCATGGTACCTGTAGTTTTCTCTGAATGTTGCTGGAGAAGCTGAGGACGATCATCTGTGGTTGATTGTTGCTAATGTGAGCCGTCAGCTGGAAAACCTCCCAGAATCCTCCTCTCCGACACGGCTCAGTGCGTGATAATCGGCAGGAAAGATGGAGGTGGTGGAGGAGGTGGAGGAAGGCGGGGGTCGAGGAGGGGTGAACCGAGCCACCTTCTGATCCGCTGCATAAATAGGTTATCAGTAAAGCAAGCAGGATTTGACATTGTTTGTAATTTAGCGAGAGGGACCTCGGCGTCGAGGCGTCGACGTCTTTTAATACGTCGACACAATAAATAAATTAAAGCCATAATGTTCTTTCCTCCTTCCAGCACTATTAATAGTAAAGAGGACGCAGCGCGGATCCAGAAAGGATTAGCATCTGTGTTTGATGTGGTTCCACTCTTTTGCGCCCGAATGCGATTGCTCGTCTTGTTTGTTTGCAGCGATGAAGGAGGAGGAGGAGGAGGAGGAGGAGGAGGAGGAGGAGGAGGAGGAGGGGGCTGTGTGTGTGTGTGTGTGTGTGTGTGTGTGTGTGTGTGTGTGTGTGTGTGTGTGTGTGTTTTAGATTTTTCTTGCATTTTTTTCCTCTTGTTGCCTTTCGGGGCGTCAGAGGAAGACAATGCCAAATTAAAACCGCAGAGACGCTGCTGGTTTCACCGCTGCTCTCTCTGTTTATTTCTTTCTTTGTGTGGTTTGTGGAAGGCCCGGCTGCCCGAGGCTGCAGACCGGAGAGAGACGGGAGCTGCTGAGGGTTTAACAGAAACAGAAAGGCATGATGGGAGGGGGTGGGGGGGGGAGACGGCGTCAGGGAGGACAGATTTGTCTTAATTGGAGGTTTTTCTGGTGCATCGGGGAGAGAAGTGGTGGAGCAGAGCGGAGAGAAAAACTCCAGTCAGGTATCAAAAGGGCATTTACTGCTCGCTTCCTGTTTCCAGAGGAAAAAATAAAAGCAGGAAATGTATTCGTCAACGACGGCCTGACCCCTGTCTGCTGCCGCCGCCGAGCATGCTGGGAGTTCTGGAGGAGAGGTTGTAAACGAACACACCAGATGGTTTTAAGACACATTTTTAGTTCATTACGATTTTTTTAAGTGAAAGTGTGTCGAGCCAACAGGTGAGAGACGTCTGAACAAAGACATGCTGATATTTCAAATATTAATTACTTATTCTATATTTTTGATCATGAAAAGACCAAAGTCTGTTGGTCCGTCTCGGTACAGTCTGACTTCCTGTCTGACATCACAGATGTATAGTTTCATGTTTACAACAGACCTGTGAGCAGATGTTCTGGTCCAGGAGCATACAAACTTCCATAAAGTGAAGTTTGGAGTGGAGAAATATAAATCTGTTGTTTTTCTACATGACAGAGCTGCAACTAATGATTATTTTTCGTTATCTATTAATCAATTAACTGTTCAGTTCCCTAAAACAGGGCCGTCCTGTTCAGCCACTCGTTCTTACATCTGAAACAAACATGAAGAACCTGAACCGACCGATTGTTTCAGCTCCGGTCAGAACAAAAGCTCTGACTTCCTGTCTGTGGGCTCGATGGTTCCGACTGAGAACGTTAATCTATAGAAACACCTCACACATAGTTTTTCAGTCAGTCACTTCCGAAGCAGCTGCTCGCTGTAGTTTCTCCTCACACAGACAGAAGCAGAGCGTCTGCTGGGACGGATTCATCCACATGTGGAGAGTGAAATGACTCGAAATCACAGTTTGAACTGTAAAAATAAAAGAGAATATGATCTTCTTCTTCTTCTTCTTCCCTTTTTTCTGTCACAATGTCTCCCTCCTCGTCCTCCTCTCCTTCCTCTCCTCCTGGACATCCCTCTACACTTGTTCTTTCTCCTCCTCCTCCCTCCCTCGTCTCACCCCTGTGCTCCTCCTCGTAATCTCCTTCTCTTCTATTTCCTGTTTATAATCCTTTTACTTCCCCTAACCTGTTCTCCTCCTGCTCCTCTTTCACCTGCCCCCCCCTCTAATCCTGTCATACCTCTCCCTCTGCTGCTACCCTTCCTCCTCCTCCTCCTCCTCCTCCTCCTCCTCCTCCTGCTGTCCGGAGGAGAAGTGTGGAGCAGATTACGTCCATAGAAGCAGAAAAGAGGAACAAGTATGTTGGACAAAAGCGAACGTCCAAACACTGAGAGCCCCGCGGGAGCTTCTATTCAGGCTGTGAAGAGCCCCGGGTCACCTCCCCTCCTCCCCCTCCTCCCCCCTCCTCCACCTCCTCACAGACAGCTTGACCTCTGCCTCTCTCTGTCTGGACCCCCTCCTCCTCCTCCTCCTCCTCCTCCTCCTCCTCCTCCTCCGTCTCTCTCCCGGCAGTGCTGTTGTTTCTACACTGTGTACTGATGCATTGTGGGCCAGCGGAGGGGTTTCTCTGGGTTTTGTAACATGAGGAAATGTTTTCAGGGAACCCCGACACCCTCTGACACACACACACACACACACACACACACACACATGCTCACACACACACACACACACACACACACACACACGCTCACACACACACCTCCACTCTCCACTTTAATCTCCATAAGAAAGCTTCTCTCTGCAGCAGCCTGATTCTGCTGTCGGAGTTAAAAGATGATCATAATTATGTAATAAAAGCACATTGTGTCAGAATTTAGGGATCATAGGGAGGAGGGGGAGGGGGCGGAGGAGAAGGAGATGTAGGAGGAGGAGGAGGAGGAGGAGGAGGGGGAGGAGGAGGAGGAGGAGAAGGAAGAGGGGGTCCTGGACATGGGAGGTACACTTGCTGAAAACTTAGGAAGGAGGAGTCACAAGGAGTCAGGAGAGAAAAAGAAACTGACATAAAGTTCAGAAAGAAGTGAAAGGTAACTTCACTAAATCTGTTAAATGTTCAGAACCGTCTGAAGTGGACCGAACGACTGGACCCGGTTCATGTTGGAACAAACAGACCACAGAGTCTCTGTTAGGAAACCTTCTGTATTTATGTTTATTCGTAGTGTTTGAAAGCATCATGTAACACAGTGTAGTGTGTGTGTGTGTGTGTGTGTGTGTGTGTGTGTGTGTGTGTGTGTGTGTGTGTGTGTGTGTGTCAGACAGCTGTGTAGCGAGGCTGTGATCCTCTCCCATGTGTTCAGGTGCACACACACAGTCACAGTGTGTTGATGTGTGGTTCTGACAGAACCGCTCGTCCTCCTGTGTGAGTGCTGGACAGAACCAAACAGACAGTAACAGTGTCCTGTGCATTACAGTGTCGGTGTGATTCAGTGTCGCGTAACAGTCACTTTTCCACTTGAAATAAGTACGTTAGTCACATTAGTTTAAATAAGTCAACTATGACGTGTAGAGCTGCAATGATTCATTGATTCATTGATCAGTCAGGGCTGATGATGTCATGATGTCAGATTTCACTTCCAAAACCAAAAGCTTGCGATCAGATCTCTCTCTAGCTGTGTTTGCTGAGTGTTTTTAGCAAATGAATGAACCTCAGACTTTTTAAAAACTTTATTATTTCAGTCTGAACAGCTCATCCTGTCAGATAAACGTCCAGAAGTCAAAAGTTTATGATGAAAACAATCAGCTGATCGACTCAATAACGAGTGAATGATTGATTATCAGAGTGCTCATTGATTAATATTCACATTATCTCTCAATTAATCAACAAGTCAATTCACACCCAGACGAAGACGAACACCAGTCTGTGTGTGTGTGTGTGTGTGTCTGTGTGTGAGTGTATGTGTGTGTGTGTGTGTGTGTGTGTGTGTGTGTGCCACTCAGTGACCCGTTCAGCAGGGCATATGTTGGTTGGCGGCGTGCACGGCTCCACGTGCACGCACATTGTACAGAGCGAGGTGGACGACAGTGAGGGTTGGTAACCATCTGTGTGTGTGTGGCGACGTGCCAGAGCCTTTACCCACAAACCACCTGGTCACGCCGCCTGGATCACAGTGTGTGTGTGTGTGTGTGTGTGTGTCTGCTGCCAGCAGCTTTGTTTGATGTGTGTGTGTGTGTGTGTGTGTGTGTGTGTGTGTGTTGACTCACCCTGCACACTGTAAAAAGTGAGACGTGCTGATGCTGATTGAACGATGACATCACGACTCAGTTTGATTATTGTAAAGAATTAAAGTCCGACTGAACTTTGAACAAACTTCTCAGCTCAGCTTCAGTCT